>VDFB02363227.1:54492-134215 GCA_007258455.2 Sequoia sempervirens
TAAGGAGTTCCAGTTGATGATGAAGTGATGGTCCACTTGAGGAAAGAAAAGGTTCAGTGGGAACCTATAACAAGCGAAAGATGAAGAAGTTTGGTTCTGTAAAATTGTGAAGAGGCATGAATGGGGAGTCTGCATATGAGGTAGGAGTTGCGGATAGTTCAACATTTCCCCTGTGTTTAATATTTCAGATTTGACAGAGTATCATGAAGGTGGCGCAGAGGAAACACCAACAATGGAACAGTTTGGCATTCCAGCACCTACTTCAGAGAAGGAGGAGATTGAAGAAATCCTAGATAGCCATGTGGGAAGGAGTACCATAAACAGGCAGTATGAAGAGTATTTGGTAAAATGGAAAGGAAGGCCTGTGGAAGATTCTTCTTGGTTGTCTAAGGCAGAGGTTGACCGTTTGGGTTTTCCTCAACCATCTGAGACGTGACGGGGTCACTTCTCAAATTACCCTGGGTGTCTGATGCAGGAGCATCCAGTGGTGTGAGGGCAATCTTGCATCACCCAAAAGATGATTTCCATTTTGTTCCTATTGTTTTCTTTTTGTAGATGTTTTTGTATTTCTGGATACCCTTTTCATCGAATAAGAGTTTCCAACTTTCAGAACTACTTTTCTGCTTTTTCTGCTCAACTGCTATTTTTAGCAGGTTTGCATTTGAAGTCGTGGGAAGACAGAAATTTATGGGAAGGTTCAGGATGGAAAAATACACAGTCTGGTGAAAGAATCAAGTCAAGATCATTCATGACTTGAAAGTTATTCAAGTTCCAATTTCTGCTTTTTGCCTGAAAAACCTTCCGAGCTCAGTTTGAGGCACCAAACGATCCCGGATGGGCCTGAAAATTTGCGGAAACACCAAAGTAGTCCACGAAGGCCTACTTTGTAGAAAATCATCTTTTCGAGAGCTTTCCGAAAAGGTATTATCATTGAAGATCCGACGGTCGGATTAAAAGTTATGGCTGCCGGAAGTTGGTGCATATTTTAGAAATGTGCTAATTTTCAACTGTGAATTTAAACTTGAATTTCAAATTGTAATTTTGGCGCCAAACCGTCAAAAATCTTATCTCAAAGGTTGTTTTTGGTTCCAAACCAAAATGGGTCTATTTAGGGGCTTGTTTCTGATTTTTGGGTAACTTTTTGGGGAAAGAAGTTCGCATGCTGTGAAAGGGGATCTGGGTAATTTCCTGTAAGTTTGTAATTTGCATGTATCACAAAGCTCGAGGATTTGTGATCCTCTGCATGTAAGAATTTTCATTATTGAATAATAAGAAATTTTGCTAGTTGTGTGCATTATTTCTGTGTCTCGGGTTTGCTCCCTCGTCAATATGTAGCCCTTATTATAAGATTCCCAAAAAATATAATTTTAAATATATTTAATTTGATTATTATATTTATTTTTTATTTCCTGTGAATGTAGGTTTTTCAATGAACATCAAGTTCTTTGTTTCACACATATGAAAAATAAGGAAAATAGAGATTTTTTTTTTAAATAAATGTGCACTAGGTATTGTTGTCCTTATTCCAACAAAAATAGAATAAGTTAATTAAAATGCATACAAATAAAGTAATGTGGTTTGAAGAACATGTATGTCCAAATTATAATTACTTTAACTTGAAAAATTAATTAAAAAGAAAAATGTAACAAAAAATTATGGAAAAATATCCATGCACTAGATATTGGTATGACAAATTTGTATTTTAAAAATTAGAATTGTATCCTTTCAAGAAAAAAAGTTATGCAGGACTCCGAAGTAAACATCACTTTTTAAAACCTCCCTTCCTGCTAGATAGAGTCACTTTTCAAGACAGAGTCCCTTCCTGCTACTTATCTGGGACTGCCTCTATGTTTAAAACCTCCAGATACTTTTTGGATGTCTCTGGTTGATAGATTTGGGAAAAAACTCTCTGGCTGGAAAGGAGCTCACCTAAGTCAAGCTAGAAAATTCCAGCTTCTTAAAGCTTCTTTGTAGAACCTCCCTATCTATGCTCTTAGTCTTTTTAAAATCCCATCCAAATATGCTGAAACCATTGAAAAGATTCAAAAGAGATTCCTTTGGTCTGGAGTCAAAGAAAGAAAAAGAATGCCTCTTGTTGGATGGGATTTGGTTTGTAGATCTAAAAAGGATGGAGGCCTTGGGCTAAGAAAAATTAGACTCCTGAACAAGTCGCTCCTAGCTAAACATATATGGAGACTTTTCTTTTCCTCTGGGAAATGGAGTGAAATAATTAAAAGCAAGTACTTGTAGAATAACAATTCCCTCAAAGACCTTATTAAGAATCCCAACCTCCCAAAAGGATCAAGTTGCTGGAACTATATGATTGATGGGATAAAGGTGGTGAAACTGGGATTGAAATGGCAGGTTCGCAATGGTAATCAGATTAGATTTTGGGATGACTGTTGGCTGCGTAATGAACCTCTGTCTCAAGATGGGAATCTCAGTAGATGGGCTAAGTTTTGCAAAGATACTTTTGGCCTTTTTGTTAAAGACTATTGGCGGGATGATAAGTGGATCAATCTTCCCTTGATAAACCCTATTTTAGTCTCTGTTTACTCCTCCTTGAATGCTGTCAGACTATGCTTAAATCGGGAGGATAGTCTTATTTGGAAGTATGAGCCTTTTGGGTGCTTTTCTATCTCATCTACCTTTGCCCAGATCTCACATGCTCCTAACCCTCCCCCTCTGTTGTCACAAGCCTGGACTAAGCATCTCTTATGTAAGGTTAACATTTTTTTCTGGTCTCTGTTGCAAAATAAAGTTGTAACTGTGGATAATCTTAGCAAAAGAGGTGTTCTACTCCCCAATAGATGCTACCTATGTAAAATCAATGCTAAATCAGTTAACCACCTCTTTATCCAATGTCCTTTCTCCTCCTTGGTTTGGGACAAGCTTCTGAAATGCTGACATTTTTCTTGGGTCCCCCCAGAGTCGGTTGAGGATTTTTTTGTTCAATGGAAAGCCCCTTCTTTCAATCCTTTTATTAAAAAACTATGGGCTTTCTCGTTCCCCCATGTGACTTGGGGAATTTGGAAAGAGAGAAACAATCCAATCTTTAGGGATAAGGAGTTGTCGGAGGAAATTGTGTTTGAAAGAATTCTTAGGATGATAAAAAAAACTTCTCTATTGTTCCCTTCAAGGAGGACAAGGTTGAGACTGTGTTTTTTTCTCCTTTTGATAGCCTGATTGCTAGGGAATGGAGAATTAATTGGGATATTTCCAATGCCCCTAACACTACCAAAAAATCTAGGGATGGTGTTTGCTGGAGTTTTCCTATGGAAGGCTGGGCCAAAGCCAACTTCGATGGCGCGGCCAAAGGAAATCTGAGGAAGGATGGGTGTGGTGGGGTCCTAAGGGATTTGGCAGGTAACTTTATGGGAGATGTTGCCACTCCTTTGGGGGTCCAAACTAATCACGTTGCGGAAGCGGCGGGCGCTTATTACATAATCAACCTTGCTGTGGGAATTGAATGTAAGACTTTATGGCTTGAAGGTGATTCAAAAAATATAATTGATAGCCTTTGTGGTAGGTCCCAGCTTGCATGCTCGATTAAAAATTGGATAGAAGAGGCTAAGGTTCTACTTAGTAAGTTTGATAGAGTAAAAATTACTCATGCTTACCGTGAGGCAAATGCGGTTGCAGATTTTTTTGCCAATGAGGGAGTTAAGAGTGACAAAATCCTCACGTGGCACAAAAAAATTACCTCCACTTTGATGTTTAAGCTTTATTGGAGCTCGACGTGGTGAATTGAAAAGAGGTGGCATCTTGTAATAATGAGGAAGGTACGAGTCATGAATAACAAAATTAGATGATATAATGGGGCTGAGAGGATCTGGCAGATAAATTATTTACTTTGGCACGCTTTGTGGGGCCTTCAAAGCAAAGGAACTATCTGGAACAGGTTTTCTGTCTGCAACAGTACTCAAACTAAGATCTCAAAAATGGGCGGGGAACGGAAGAAGGTTGAACCTACCAGCTTTGAGTCACATACCAAGAACACTAAATCGTGGAGTAAAATAAGAAGGGGTAGCTTACTTCTGTTCATCGAGAAACTCCATGGCCCTAAGGAGGAGATTACAGATTTTTTTGAGAAAAATTGGAATAATGGGGAGGTTCTCCTCTTTGGGAGGAAAGTTCAGATTGATGAAGCTTTGATAGCAGAGGTGACTGGCATTCCGATGGAAGAGCATAAATCTTTTAGAGACACGAAATTCTCTGATGAAGTTGTGATGAGGTTCCCTAAGTCTGAAACGAAGAAGTTAAAACTTGTCAAGATGACGAATAGTTACTATGAAGTGAACACTATAAAAGCTTTATGGAGAAAAGTGCTAAGGGTTATCATGGAGTACATCACTCTTGACGGCCGCTTCACTAGGGTTTATGGATACCACTTCGTGCTGCTCAATCACTTCCGACATAAGGTGTGTGTTTCTATCCCTTTCTTCTTGCTCTGTTCCCTGAGAAATAGCTTTTCTGACCATAGTAGAATCCCTAAAAGATACCCGATTCTTCACATGGGTCTTTTAAGGCTCATTTATGAGCACTTTCAGAATATGCTTGCCCTTCCAAACCCTATAGCCCCTTTGGAGCTTGATGAGGACGATATTGAGCCTAGCATATCTGATACTAAAGTTTCCCCTGGCTGTGTCAAGAGCTCTTCACCTCCTCTGCCCCCCCCTTCTGCCTTTGGCCATTCCCCCCAGCCTTCTGGTGCCTGCTCTGTTCCTTCCTCTGGCCGCACTAACCCTAATGCTAAAGTGGCGGGCTCTAGCTCTCCGGTTAATAAGCTAGTCTCCTACCTTGATGACTCCCCTATTGTTCCTGCTAAAGCGGTCGGGGTTAGTCTTGAGGATCCCCACATCCCTCAGAATTGTCAATAGGAGAACTATAGCCCTCCTAGAGGTGCGGAGTTGGTGATTTTTGGGGTCAATTCTGAAAGTGACCCCCCTTTTGACTTCGTTGGAACTACCAAGAGTTGTTTTGTGGACTAGTTTAATTCAGCCAATTGGTTATTCCATGAAATCAGTGAGTTGAAAACAAAAATTCTGTCTCTTAATAGTAAGTTGGGGGAAATTGAAGCCAAAGTTGTGGGGCTAATTCAGCTCAAAGCAGAAAAGAATACCAATGTGTAGGATACCACTCAAAAGGATAGCACTATTGAAAATGATATTGAAAAAATGAAAGGAAACCTTGAAAAAAATTGCTGATCAAAACTGTAGAATTGCCAGACATAATGCTGTTATCATCAAAGCCATGTCCGAAAGACTGGAGAAAACCCAGAAGAGAGCTTTGATTGTCAACCTTGATCAGGAGAAAGACCAGGATGAGGAAGCAGGGATCTCTAAACGAACCAGATCAAGCATGAAAAGAAAAGCCCTGACCACCCCAAATATGACTCAGATCTTTATGGAGGGGGTCCAGGATATGGTGGACCTGGAAGAGGTTGCGAACGAGCTTCTGAAATCTATGGATTAGCTATGGCTGGGCCCAGCTTTGTCTGTTTGCTAGCCGTTTAATGGTTTTTTTGTGGCTTTTTGTGGCTGTCTGCTTTTGCTGGTTTTTTTCTTTCTGACAGCCTTTTTATCTTTCGGACCTCTATTTTGGTCTTAGCTTGTAATGTTACTTTATGGTTTTGGGTCCTTGTAAAACCCATTTATCCCCCTTTTATCAAAAACATCACTTTTTAAAAATGTTGTTTAGTAGAAAAGATAAGTTATTAAAAATTACATAAAAGGATTCAAAATTTATTATTATTATTATTTTAAATATAATTAGAATCTACATGCACAAAATCTCACAAATCACTAGTTTGATTTTGTACCATAGAAAAATGAATCATTGACATTTTCATGGTTATTTAGGTCTTTTTCCTGTGATGTTGGACCTATTTTGCTTTGATTTAATGTTGCAATGTAACTTATGCATTCACATTAGGTCCTTAAAATTCAAATTATGATGTCTTGTGAAGGTGTTGTGAAGTGTTGTAACACATTTCTACACTTTTCTAGACCCTTGTTATTATAATTCATCTAAAAATCACCTTTTTATCCCTTATCAAATCGTATTTTAAAGTGTTGTAAAGTCTTGTAATAGGATTTCACACTTTTCTAGGCTTGTCTTCACTAATTACACCTTTCTTATGCTTTATTTGGCCCCTTTATGTACTTATAGGCTTTATTTAAGTGTATTTTTGGATACAAACCTAACAAAAAACATTAAATGTAACTTAATTCCCAACACCCACTTGCAAGCCTAGAGTGGGACCTATTCACCATGTGTGGTGAATGAGTCCCTGTTGGCTCAAAATTCAAAATAATTCAAAATTTCTTTTGGGTTTTTATTCATGAAGACCTTATGTCAGCCTGATATGTGTTATTATTAGGTAATTAGTGCATAAGTGTGTATAAATAAGTGTTTTTCCATCCATTTTAACCCCCATTCATCTCATTCACTCATTCACCATCAATTAGCATTCTTTCATATATAAAGGAATCATTCAATCAAGAAATCATCATGTATCTTGGACCAACCATTGACATATCTTCAAAATTCAACAACAAGGTTTTGGTGAGTTTAGGAAACTTGCATGTTGTTCATTCATCATTACTTGCTTATTTCCATTTCATTTATTTATCAAGGGTTTGATTACCAAAGTGGGATTTGACCAAGGAAAATCCCTATACCCTAACCATTAACCATTTCCCCCCTTTTTGCATGTGTGTTTGCAAGTATTGTAGTTATATTTGGAAAAGAAATAGGTGTTGGAAAGTGGTCAAAAAGTCATAAAAGTGTTTCAAGTCAACCAAACCCTAGTTCAAGATTGGAGACAACATTCAACCTGTTTTATGCAGATTTGACTTCGTCAACCCGACAAGAAGACAAGTGTAGATCTAGGCCCACAAACTTGATTCTTGAATTTGTAGATTTCTAGAGGAGGATTGATTCACCATTAGTGGTGAATGAGTCCCACCTGTAGGCTAGGAAAGTTGATTTTGTCAGAATTCAATTCCCAACAGTCAAAAATCAGTTTTAGTTCACTTTACCAGTAGAAGGATGATTCACCATCAGTGGTGAATGAGTCCCACTGGTCATCAATAGTGATTTTTGCTAGTTTCTAGAACCTTCCAAGATCAACATTCAAGCTCATTTTGCATATCACACTTTGTATTCAAAATTTTTATATTTCATTAGTTTCGCATTCATAATCAATCAATTTTATCAATTAGATGCACTTAGATCATTTCATTTAGGCACAATTACATCATACATTCCTTAATTTGAGTGAACAACCTCAATTTTTGGGTTCTATCTCTCTCCTTTTAGGTGAAAAACCCTAAGAGTGTAAGAGAATTCCATAGCACCCCTAATATTGATGGCTCAGATTCATCTTCAAATTCTTAATGGTTTAGCTACTATAGGTGTAAGAAAGTGAAGATCTCATGAAAAATGCTGATTTCAATGTTAAGTTTGGCCAAAAAGTGTAACCCATTATTGTGGGATCACCCCATTTTAATGTCAGGTTTCAACATGATAATAATCAAAATAAAATTAAATTCTAATCCATCTAAGTGTGGACCTCATATACTCCCCCTAGGAATAAAATTTCTCCTAGAACTCATCAAAGAGATGGGGTCAAGTGCCCTTAAACATAAGGAATCCTTCCAAGTAGTTTTACTTCATCATAATGGTCCCACTAGACCATAACTTTGTCCAAATCTCACCCTCGAAGGGCTACCAACTTTCAAGATAAACTGTGAATGGGATCCAATCCTAGCTACATATTTGACTCCACTTGTAAAGCACCTAAATCCAAAACATAAGAATCATCATAAAAATAGTGTCTCAAAAAAATGCATGAGAAAATTGCGGCCGTGTGACAAGTTAGGTGGAAAGGCTATATGATAAGCTATATGACCTATTTTCTCAAATATCTCAAAATTACCTACAAATTGTGGTACAAACATAAAGCCATTTCTATTTCGAATTGGACTCTTATATTGTGACACTTTGAAAAAACATAATTTCCAATAAAGAAACATTAATAAACTCTTTAAGAATCAACATAGTTCTTATGATCTCATGCCTCCTAAAGATGTTTCTTGATCAAATCCACCCGTCAATCCATATCTTGAACCAAATCTACACCTACGACCACTCTATCCTTGATTCAATCCTAATTCAAAGGAGTTTTTCAAGTCATTCCATATAATGATTGAAATGGTGTCATACCCAAAATACTATGATGCCCATTATTATAGGAAAAATAAACCAAGTATAAGTACTCATACCATTTGCATTGACGATCCATCACATACATATGTAACATATCCTCTAGAACCTAGCTCACCCTATATATTTATCCATGAATATTGGGGTGAAAAGTTAAATTTATGTTTAGTTGTGTTCCCAAAACATGCTATAATGATGTTTAAAAGGTTGATTTGAAAAGTGAGTCCTTACTTGAGATGATCTTTCAAGGGATCCCATGGAGTCTAACAATGTCATCTAGGAATACCCTTGCCATTTCTAGAGTAGTATAAGTAGTCCACACTAGTGAGAAATGAACCACTTTGGTCAACTTTTCAAACCATTACCATAATGACATCATATTTGCTCTATAGACAAAAAGAGTAGACCAGTTGTAAATTCTATCCAAATGGTATCCTATTTCCTCTATAGAATATCATGTGAGTAAAGAAGTCATGTTTGATGTTGATGCTCTCCCTTGACTCTTTGATAATTAAGGTGCCGAGTCATAAAATCTCAAATATCTCATTGCATATTTGTCCAATGGTATAGCTATTGAAGATTGATATGCATCTTATTCACCCTTGGATGAACTACATATAATTCTCTATGTGCCTCTAATAATAGCACTATTTTGGGATCCTTATAAAAATTACATGAATGTGACCCTTATAATACCTTCAATCTATACCACATAAAATTTCCCTTAAGGGCCCTTTGAGACTTCAACTCCTACTATAACTCACAATACCACTCATCCTATGAAAAATTCTAGAGAATCTAACTCCTTAAATCAATACCTAAGGAAATGGATAAAATATGTTGTCTCCTACTCAATGCATCTATCACCACATTTTCCTTCCCTTTTATTTAATGCACATAAAATTTGTACTATCATAGGAACTCCATCCAACATTGTTGATGGGTATATAGATTTGACTATGTTAAAATGTATTGAATATTATGGTTATCTGAGTGGAGCTCAAAATGATGACTTAAGTGAAAATGTCTCCATTGAACTAGGGCATGAATTACAAATACTAGTTCCAAATCATTAGTAAAATATTTATAAGTACCCAAAGGAGTAACTCAAAGATCAATTTAGATGGTAAGAGATCCAAGCCACAATTGACAATCCCCAACCATTGAATCAACAACTACCTTGGAGCTCAAAGCTAGATCAATCTCCCACCTATCATCTCGCCTAGAAGGCACTAACCTCCTACACTCCACTATAAATGGGACAAAGAAGGAATTGGATGCACTAAAATAAAATCAAATGGAAACAAGAATATTATTGATCATACATGAGGCCTTAATGATAGTGTTTTGATGCTCATCTTGGTATTTCTCAACTACCACAAAGACTATGAGACTTGCACACATCGCTAATCATATATTTGGAGCCTCCAAAATTTTTTCCACTAGTTGAAAATCCATGTGCAAACTCTCTAGAGTAGTGCCTCACACCTCCACTCACATAAGGGCCCCACATTTGCACAATAGCTATCTAAGCTCTACCAAACTACTATTTCTAAGTCCTGTTGGAGCTACTATTCCCTCTTCAAAAATACTATTGAGAACATGCTAAAATTGCACTTTGTGTCTACCATGCTTTAGAGTGGGCACCCTACAAGCCCTAGTAGGTCTTAGGCCTCTAGCCTTGTTACTTTTGTTGCTCCTATGACAACCTATGTAGTCCTGATGGTGGTATAAATCCTCCCTTTTATGGAGGGGCTGGTATATGAAAGCTCTAATCTTGATGAACTTGGTTGTAGTTTCAAAAGCACTCTCATACTTCTTGATACTTCCCCTAAATATTCTTTGGGTAAGATTACAAAGTTGTGTCACACTTTTATAAAGGAAACAACCAACTCTAATCCAACTTTTAAACTTGAATCATTAAAAAGTGACATATCTGTTTTGAATTTTGAAATGATGTAAACTAATAAAATATGTATTTTTTAGCATATTTTATATTTGTATTTTTAAAAAATTAAAAAATTATTTAAGTATAGTTTTCATAAACTGACACTATAATTTAGTTGCTAATAAAATGTTGAAAAATTAAGTTTCATGAGAAATTGATATTTATATAGTAATTTTTTTCCTTGAATTTTTTTGTGAGCATTTATAACTTGAATCTTAGTGCTTGGATATATATTTTTCCAATTCTAATAAATATTTATAAATAAATATTAAAATGTGTGTGTATTAATTTTTTTTTAATTTCCATTTGACATCAACTATCATAGTAACTATTTATCTTAAATAGAAAAAAAATATACCATCTTGATATAGATTCTTTTTTCTAGTGCATCATATCTTTTTCAAATTTTTAATAAGATTTAAGATTTTTCTTGACAAGGTAGTCAACCTAATTATTTTATTTTTATAACCTACTTTTAGTAAAAATAAAAAAAATATAATAATTAAATATTAAAATATATAGTTTCGAAAACTACACTTATGGATCTATAAAAGGCTATTTAAATATATTTTAAAAAATGTTATTTACATGAGTAGGAGTTGTTGAAACATCAAGTTTTTCACGTAATTTTTCTTTTTTGGTAAATTAGCCTCAAAGTGGTGTTACATATGCATTTAGGAAACATTTTTAGTTGGAAAATTTATGGACACATCTAACTTAGCTATAATCAATCTTACTAGATCATATGTTTGACCAAAATTGATTTTTAGTTAGAATGCTGATAAGTTGGCCAAAAGTATGAAACAAATTTGTACTTTTAACCCTCTATATAAGGGATATCTCCACAACAACTTGAAGGTCCTCTAGATCATTCATGCAAAACAAACCTAATATCCTTGTAGTTAGGCCCCTAATAAATTGGTTGATGAGAAGCTTCTCATCCTAGAATTAATTGAGATATTGCAATGTTTCCAATAATTGACACTCATTCTTAACTAGAGATAGTCCTCAGTAGTGTAGATTATAGAACTCATATATATGATATTGATGGAATTTTGATTAAGAATCATGCCCTAAATCACTCTATAAATTTTTCACATGTGTGTGTTTCAAGATGAAGGTGATTCTTGTGTTCCTATTGATGCCGCCATGTGGAGGTAATGCCTCTCAAAACGTGAACAACGAAACATTATTTTTGGTTGCTCTTGTAAGTGCACAACTCAAAGAATTTGTCAAGGGTTAGAGGCCAAGACCCATTGTCCACTTTGTCTTTGGATCTTGTGAATGTAGGAGGTTGCAAATGTAGGAACTCTTGTATATAATCTCCTATGTCTTGGGACACTCTCAACACCACTCATACCTCTTGCTATGGTTCCTAAGGTGGCAGATTGAGGTGAATTGAATCCATCAACACCTCATCATAATAATCCCCATGAAGAGGATGGGGGATCCTATTGTGTTCTCTATACTTTGGTCCATGCACCTTTATAGATTGTCGAGGTTGCTCTACCTATGAGTCCTCAATCATTGGTGCTAGCCTATAATGGATAACTCCATTTAAATCCTATAGTGTGTGTAGGATTTGGGAGTTGAGATTTGGTAGTGGTTCATGATGAGGTGCCACAAAACCATGTGGATCTTCTTGTGGCAGTGGGTGATCCCACAATAGTGGTTTACACTTTTTGGCCAAACTAGACACTGATATTTTTTTTTTAACACAATCTCCACATTCGGGCACCTATAGCGATTAAATCGTAAGGAATTTGAAGATGATGTAAACTAGAGTCTTGTCACATTTTGTCTGTAGATTCTAAAAATATTTTTTTCAATTTTTTGGAATCAGATTGCACTTCTTTTTCCATCTCCCACAAAATTGGTTTTTTCAAAAAATAGCATTTTTAAAAAGTGACGCACACCGTATAACACATAACTTTTTTTCCATGAAGGATAAAATTCCAATTATTTCAAATTTAGATTTCTAGCTCCGATATCTAGTGCTTCCACTTGGTTAGATAGTTTTTATTGAATATTTTTTCTTTAATCAAGTTTTGAAGTCAATCAAATGACAATTCAGACATAGCGCGACCGTATAATGCATAACTTTTACGGTATGTATCAAAATTCTTCTCTTTTTTTTGTTGGATCAAGGACTTCAATATCTGGTGCACTCATATTTTAAATTTTTTTTTTTTATAATCTTCTATTTTTCCACTTGTGTAGAACAAAGATTTTTGTTTTCGATGAAAAACCTATTTTTTTAATAAAACTTAAAAAATAGATAGATAATAAAACCAAAACATACTAAAATTATATTCATTGGATAGCTCGTTCTGAAGGCTACTCAATTCCAAGTTTGGTTTCTAAATATTCCCCCATTTTCATCCCCAACCGGAGCTTGAAAGCGTAAAATTTTAGGTTTTTTGTGTGAACAAATTAAAAAATTAGGGAAAAAGGGGGTTCGCTAGAACCAAGGGGGTTCTAGCAAACCAGGGTTCATTCGAACTCCCACTAATATGCATTTTTCCTTTGTTTTTGGGCAGGAAATGTGGGCCCAATAGTTAATGGGTTCGCTCGTACCCTAGTTCGGTCAAACCCCTTTATGGTTCGGTCGAACATGTAGGTTCATGCGAACCCCTAAAACCAATTTTTTTGCCATGGGGTCATTTTTTTCTCAATTTTCCTTCCTCCATCAAATTTTAAACCACTATTATGGCTTCACCTCAGTCTAAGTTGTGCTCCTTCTAAATCATTGTCATGTACATGTCCTCTCCTCATGCTAGGTGACATCCTACATTATCAAGTGTCATAATAACTCAATTAATATGATCCTACATTTTACTTCCAGAGTTGCTAATGTTGAAACCTAGGATCTGATACCAAATTTCATCCCCACAAATTTACCTTTGAACAAAAGCACGTGTAACAATTCTATTTCGATCAGTGCTATAAGCTATTATGGACCTGTTAAACACATTTTTGCATGATTTATTCATACATCCTTTTATGTAAAAGTATTCAACTATATTAATTTACCATCTTCAAATTTTAATCAAATATTATTCTCCTCTAAGAAAGAAGCAATCTAAAAACATATCAATTAGAACACCTAAAAATAGTCTAAACTTATATTGAGTCGTCCCAAGACATCAACATGATTGTTTATTGCCATTGATCCTCAATTAATAAGGTCTCTTTTCACTTGTTGACCTAGGCCAATATAAAAAAGCACAAAGACAAAGAAACAAGAGATGAGAGAAGACATAAAATTTTATAAGAAATGTTCTTCTCATAAAGTTAAAAAAATATTATAAAACAAAGAGGCCTTGGGCCCAATACAAAGCAGCACCAAGATAAGAAATAGGAGAGCAGGGAAGACAGAAAAGCCTATAAGAAAAGTTGATTTTCCTTTGCAATTGTATATATCTGTTAGTGTAATTTTTGAATATTTTACTCAATAGGCTCTATTTTTCTTAAAATATAGTTTCCAATACTATTATTTGAAAAAAGGATGATGAGAATAATAATACCATCCACCTAGCATGTAGCTATAATAAAATAGTCTATAGAGTAGCTTGAAATATTATGCATGATAAAAAATTCTGCACACCATATTTTCTCTATGGGAAAACTCATAGATGAATATACACAGACATTTAACCAGACACATTAGATACTGATCTTAAAAAACTTATAAAACATAATGAAAATGACACACACTTCATTGATGTTTATAATACCCATATGAGACACATACTCGTTGAGCACTATAATATGAAGACAATTATTCTTTGCTAACTATGCAAGCAGGATACAAAATGAGAATCATAAATAAATCCTCCAACACTAGAATTCAAACATTAAATTATTTCTAGTAACTATGCAAGCAGGAAATAAACCAACATCACAAATACCAATTCCTCAATAAGAAATCCATTCCTCAGGTGCCACCGAGGTTCTTCCTGATTGTATCCACCTCATTAGGGTTAATCTTGAATTCCTTAGCCAAGACTATGTTGGGAATGTTAGTTTGTTAGCTTGGACAGCGATTTGTCCATTTGTATGAATTAGTTAATAATTGTTTTTATGGGTTGGAGTGAAGACAATTATTTATTAATTTATTTGATTTCCTTTTAGCCACCTAGCAACCAATTTGGTTAGGGTTCGTTGCGGTGTTATTAATCTTAGTCGTTGATGAAATTAAATCTCCGCCGTTGGTTTTCCAATGAGGGTAGTATAAAAGGGGGTCAAGGGTCATTTGGAGAACACAAAATTGAGAAGCATTTGCAGTGTTAGCAAATGAATTTGCAGTGAGAGCAAATAGTCTTGTAGTGTTAGCAAGGGCACAGTGATAGCGTTGGGGATAGTAGTGGTGGAATCTCAGCAGGAGTAATTGGGAGATTGTCAGAGCTCTGCCAAAAAGAGGCAAGCAGTTTTGTATTTCTTAATTTGCTAAAGTTTAATATAATTCCTTATCTACAGTAGTGGTTTTCCCCTCAGGGTTTTTCCACGGACAATTTGTCCAAAAATGTCGTGTTCATTGTGTTGCACATTTTATGTTCCTGTTTTTATTAGTGAAGTTGCAGTTGTGTTATTTTTCAATGTTTGCTGTGAATTAATTTTCGGCCGTCAAATAATCTTATATTAGATAGGAGATTAATAATTAGTAACTGCAATAGAATTTTGACATGGTATCAGAGCTAAGTTGAGGTTAGAAAAGGCTTAGCATAACAAAATTGAGGGTTTATAAAAACCTAGTTCTACCTCTTCAGAATTATTTTTATTGTTATTGCTTTTATCTTTTGAGATGGCCACAACTAGTTTAAGAGATTAGGACAGATTGGATGGAGCCTCAAATTTTGGTGTCTGGAAAGCCAAAATTTCTTTGTTTCTAGAAGAGAATGGGATCAAGGAATATGTGACCAGTGTTGTACCTGTACCTACGGATGCAACAAAACTCGCAACATATAAGAAGGAAGATGCCAAGGCAAGGAGGCTGATTCTTGATGGTGTCAAGGACCATATTGTTCCACATGTCACAGAGTTAGATACAACGAAGAAGATATGGGATGCCATTCTGAATCTGTACCAGAATGCTACCACTAACTGGAAGCTGATTCTCAGAGAAAAGTTGAGGAATACTCGGATGAACAAGGGAGAAGACGTGACAAGTTACCTCACCAGACTCAGACTTTTCAAGGATGAGTTGGAAGCTATTGGAGATAAACCAGATGATGACAAGCTAGTGTAGATAGCCCTAAATGGGTTTACTAAGTAGTGGGATGTCTTTGTTCAAGTTATCAATGGATGAGATACCTTACCGAGTTGGGATCGAATCTGGAGTGACTTCACTCAGGAGGAGCTTAGACTAAGTCTTGTTAGTGGAACCAGTAGCAAGAGTCAGAAAAGTGAGGCAGAATAAGAGAACGTTGCCCTTGTAAGAAAAGGGAAAGCGAAGAAGGGGTCAAGCAAAGGATCAAATTCACAAGGTGAGAAGAAGAAGGACCTATCAAAGGTTAAGTGCTATGGCTGTCATGAGTTTGGCCACTATGTAAGCGATTGCCCACAAAGGAAGAAGAATGAAAAGAAAGGCAAGAAGCAGACTGCAGCTTCAACAAGTGCAGATGAGCTCTCTAGTAGAATGGAGGATGAGTTCGCTCTCATAGCCTGTATGGCTAGCTCAACCTCACAGGTTGTTTGGTATATAGACAGTGGGGCGTAATTTCATATGACAGGAGTTAGAGAGTACTTCTCCAGTTATAAGGAGGATGACATCAAAATATAGATTTCTATGGGGAACATGTCCAAACTCAATCTAATTGGGAAAGGGACTATTCTTTTGTAGAGGGAGAATGGCAAGCAGATTCCAATTCATGATGTGTTGCATGTGCTAGGCTTGGGTATGAATCTGATATCCATATCCATCCTTTAGGATAAAGGTTACAATGTTCTCTTTAGAGGGGTGAATGTGTTAATCAAGCACAAGGATTGGAAATCACCCACAGTTATTGGAGTTAGGAGCGGCCGACTTTATAAGTTGCAATTTGATACTCACACGGCATTGATTAGCAACAATAATTCTAGAGATCAAGGAGTTATGGCATAGGAGGATGGGCCATATACATCATGGAGCACTTAAACTGCTTTGTGAGACAGTGATAGGTGTTCCAGAGGTGAGCACAGAGCATGATGATGTGTGTAAGGGATGTGTGTTGGGGAAGTTTGCGAAAGCAGCTTTTCCAAGGAGTGACACTAGATCCAAAGGTGTTCTTGATCTAGTACATTCAAACATATGTGGACCAATGTCGACGAAGTCTCTCATAGGGTACGAGTACTTTGTTATTTTTATTGATGATTTCTCCAGGAAGACCTAGATATACTTCTTGAAAACCAAGGATGAGGTTTTTAGTCACTTCCAAGAGTTCAAAGCTCTTTTGGAGAATTCAACAGGTAAGAAGATAAAGGTTCTTCAGTCAGACAATGGAGGCAAGTACAAAGGAAAAGAGTTCCTAGAGTTCTGTACCAGGGAAGGAATCAAGAGAGAGTGGACTGTTCTTTACAACGCGTAGCAGAATGGGGTTGCTGAAAGAAAGAATCGGTCTATAGCAGAGGTGGCAAGGGCTATGCTCCATGACCAGGATATGCCTCGTTACTTATGGGCTAAGGCATGTAGTACAATAGTCTACATATAGAACATGGTTCCACATAAGGTATTAGGCAAGATGACACTAGAGGAGGTGTTCTAAGGGAAGAAGCCAGATGTCAACCACTTCAGGATATTTGGGAGTTTGGCATATTGCCACATTCCAAGGGATACACGTACCAAGTTAGATCAGACTGTAAAGAGAGGGTACTTTGTGGGGTATAGCAAAACCTCAAAGGCATATTTGATATTTATTCTAGGGACTAGGAGGATTATAGTCAGGTGTGATGTCAAGTTCATGGAGGACAAGGCATTTAGAAGGTCCATAGATTTGCTAGCAGATGATCAGAATGAGCAGCCAACAGAAGCTCCAAGGATCGTGCAACTGAATCAAGGGTAGCAAAGCTCGAGTATAGTTACTAGTACAAGCAAAAGCTCAGGTGCTGAGAGTTCATAGAGCATGGAGCAACAGATGCAGCAGATCCAAGAGATGCATCAAGGAGGCATGGAGGTTGATACTTCATCCTCTTCAGTTGGTAGCGGGAACCAATAGGTACAAAGGGATACTTAGGAGTTTGTGGGAGCTCCTAGGATGAGTAATAGATAGTGGAGACAACCAGCCAGGTATGATGACTATGTGGCATTAGTTAGTCAATTGGTAGATAGTGAGCCTTCCAACTATCAGGAGGTTGCACAACAATAGGTGTGGCGAGATGCGATGGTTGAGGAATATACCTCAATAGTGCAGAATGATGTGTGGGAGATTTTTCCTAGACCAATAGATATGGCAGTGGTTGAATCATGCTGGATCTATAAGATTAAGCATGGTGCAGATGGTAGCATAGAGAAATACAAGGCAACATTCATGGCCAAGGGGTTCTCTCAGAAGGAGGGAATTGACTATGAGGAGACATTTGCTCCAGTGGCCAGGTATACTTCTATACGAGCCGTGAACTCACTTGCAGTACAGATGGGATGGCAGATCCATCAAATGGATGTCAAGATGGCGTTTCTTAATGGTGAATTGAAAGAGGAGGTATACATAGAACAACCAAAAGGCTTTGTGGCACATAGCAGTACAACCCACATGTGTAGATTAAAGAGAGATTTGTATGGACTCAAGCAGGCTCCTAGGGCGTGGTATGAGCGCATTGACATATACTTGCAGGGAATGGGCTTTGTGAAGAGTGAGGCAGATGCTAACCTCTACTACTTGGTGGTTGGAGGTGAAGTTCTCATTCTTATTCTATATGTAGATGACTTGTTTCTAACAGGTTCACTGGGGCTCATCGAAGAGTGTAAGAGGGACCTTGCATCAGAGTTCGAGATGAAGGATTTCGGGCTTATGCACTACTTTCTAGGCATGGAGGTATGGAAAATAGATGGAGAGATTTTGCTTGGACAAGGGAAATACTGCATTGAAATCTTGAGAAGGTTCAAGATGGAAGATTGCAAATCCATGTCTACTCCTATGATCACTAATTGGAAGAAGGTAGACTCATCCAGGGAGAAGGATATAGACTCCACCTTGTACAGGCAGTTAATTGGGTCTATTATGTATTTGGTCAACACCAGGCCAGATATATCCTTTGCAGTAAACTCTCTTAGTCAGTTCATGGTATTTGCATGGTACAATCGAGTATGGGGTCAAATATACTTGAGGTGATGGTATTAGGTTGATGGGCTATACTGACATAGATTGGGCAGGCAGTATAGTGGATAGGAAAAACACTTCAGGGTGTTGCTTTAGCTTGGGATCATGAGTTGTCTCTTGGTACAGTAGGAAGCAAAAGTCTGTGGCTTTGAGTTCTGCAGAGGCATAATACATAGTAGCTAGCATGGCGACGTGTGAGGTGATATGGCTTCAGAAGTTACTGGTAGCCTTGTTTGGTCAGAAGGTTGAGACTACGGTGATACACTGTGACAATCAAAGTTGCATCAAATTGTCTGAGAATCCTGTGTTTCATGATAGGTCCAACCATATAGACATCAAGTATCATTTCATCAGAGATTGTGTACAGCGGGGGATTGTTCAGCTATAGTATATACCTATAGAGGAGCAGGTAGCAGACATTATGACAAAGGCATTGGGGAAGGCAAAATTCATCTTCTTCAGAGATAAGTTGGGTGTCATGCAGAATAGCTTCCTCGGTAAGAGGGAGTGTTAGTTTGTTAGCTTGGACAGTTGTTCATCCATTTGTATGAATTAGTTAATAATTGTTTTTATGGGTTAGAGTGACGACAATTATTTATTAATTTATTTGATTTCCTTTTAGCCACCTGGCAACCAATTTGGTTAGGGTTTGCTGGGGTGTTATTAATCTCAGTCATTGATGAAATTAAATCTCGGCCGTTCGTTTTCCAATGAGGGTAGTATAAAAGGGGGTCAAGGGTCATTTGGATAACACACAATTGAGAAGCATTTGCAGTGTTAGCAAATGAATTTGTAGTGAGAGCAAATAGTCTTGCAGTGTTAGCAAGGGCGCAGTGATAGCATTGGGGATAGCAGTGGTGGAATCTCAGGAGGAGTAATTGGGAGATTGTCAGAGCTCTGCCAGAAAGAGGCAAGCAGTTTTGTATTTCTTAATTTGCTGAAGTTTAATATAATTCCTTATCTGCAGTAGTGGTTTTCCCCTCGAGGTTTTTCCACGGACAATTTGTCCAAAAATATCGTGTTCATTGTGTTGCATATTTTATGTTCCTGTTTTTATTAGTGAAGTTGCAGTTGTGTTATTTTTCAATGTTTGGTGTGAATTAATTTTTGGCAGTCAAATAATCTTATATTAGATAGGAGATTAATAATCAGTAACTGTAATAGAATTTTCACAGGGAATGGCCGGATTAGAGGCAAACACAGCTAAAGGAATTACAACGGCACCAGGAGCTTGACTGTTAAAAGCTCCTATTAGAGAGGCAGTTGAGTCTCCCGTGTTCTGAAGAAAGTGAATGAGGGCCTAGGGGAATAGAAAAACATATCCTGTTTTGATCTCTGCAGAGAAAAGCTTGTTGGTGGTGTCCACGAAGCTAACGGTGAGATTTCCTTGCAAAACGAAGACTATTTCTGAGGCTCTTGGATGAGTGTGAGGTGGAACCTCTCCTTCCACACCCACATCTACACGAGCAACACTATACTCAAAGTGTTTATTCCAGGAAGGACTTGTGGTGTTGTTAAAAAAACACTCGATCTGAACAGATTGCCTGGTGTGTTTCCAAGTTTGCTCAGAATAGATGTGGTAAAGTCCTTTGCAGAGGCGTTATTGGGATTAATACAAGGGAGGCCATTTATGAAAATTGTGGACGTTGTGGTATCAGCTACGCAGAAATCATGCAAAGGATCTGGGTCTGAGCTTATTGTGGGCACTAATAAAAGCATTAGGAGGGGAACCGCAAAGTATGCCGTTAAAATTATATGTGCTAATTTCTAACTAGCAAAGAGCATAACAGTGAACTTGGAGCTTCTGCCTTTGTTCAACTGTTTATATCGACTTTCACAAAGTTCTAGAGTAGTATGAGTTAAGTAAAAATCTATAAAGTTTCCAACTCGAATTTGGAAGGAAACAAAGAAGAGTATATAATTCATAGCCAAAAAGTGACAGCAGGTTAAAGCCGGCCAACAATTTTGGACTGACCCGGGCCTGGAATCTGACCTTTTCTAGCCCGTTCTCAAAAGTCTTACAGCTTATTTTCTAAAAAATTGGTATCGTTTTATCTCTAAACGTGTAGGGTGGATGTGTTTTAGTCGTATAAGATGCCGTTAGAATAGAATAAATCGCCAAATATGACAGTAGTCTACGTGGGTCGGCAAATTTGGATTATCTAGCCTTTTAAAGGTTGTGGTCTGATTTTAGGGTTTAAAATCTGATATTACAAGTCAAACATTTTGTTTATGTTTGTCTTTTAAGTTTGTGAATTAAATTAATGCATAAAAGTAAGTGTATGTTTTTGATTAAGTAAGCAGTATTTACAGGGTGTTGTATTCTTTACACAGAAAGCTCTTAGGGCCAAAAAGAAGCTAGTTCAAACCAAGAATGAACTAGGAAAAAAATAGGAGCCACTAGGACCCGGGAGAATAGAAATAGTCCACACACATAAACAACTGACAACTGTCAAACAATAGATGAGGACTAGACAACCCCAGAACTTGGGGAATAATCTGACTCTCTTCACCCTAGGCCGCAAAGTAGTGATAGATTTGGGGAGTCCCTTATTCCTCCTATGCAAAACAAACTAGGAAGACTCAAAATTGAAGTCCATCGAGCGAGACAAGAGGAGTGAATCGTCAACAACCACCATGGGCAAAGAGCCACTTGACAGTGTAGAAGAGGAGATAGGACCAGCTCATGGACTAGAAAAGGAATTTGATGAGGGTTGGGCAGGCTCTGTCGAAGCAATGACAATAGATCAAGGCAATAATGGTTCCATGGATGGGATAGCTGGAAGAGGAGCTTGGCAAGACATAGACTCCTTGGAAGAATCAGTAGGGTTGTCCTCTTTAGTGGAATCATCAAAAGAGGGAGAGCCCACCGTGAGATGGCTCGTGAGTAAGTGTATATTAATTGTATATAGAAATTGATATTTGTGAAAATAAATGTAGGGGTATTGGGTAAAAAATTATTTTGTAAAATGAGGAAAAAATATTTTTTGTTTGTAGGGTTGATATTATTTATTTTGATATTAGAGATGTAATATATTAGTCTTATGTGTCTTGAGACTAAATATGCATTATAAATGATTGATATTGACCTCATAGAATTTATCCTTCATTCTTCAAACTTCTATGACTAGTGATGCCTTAAACTCTAATATTTCTTTTGCATAAGAATAAGTAGTATTTAAAAAAACACCTTAGTGAAATCATTACTTTGCACAATAATTTTCTCATAGGTCAACCCTCATGATTTCACCAACTTCATATTTGTGGAAAAGGTCAAAGACATCACTATTCAATGATGCAAATGTTGATAAATGATTTAATGTAGAATTATGTTTATTTTAGTGCTTTAACATGAAGAGTTCCTAGAATGATTACTCACTTCAAAATATAATATTTTAGATAAGAATTGGAGATGAATGAATGCACATTGAATACCTTTAAATAATAAGACATAGTAATTAACTATATTGACATACACGAAGAATAACCATCATGATGAGTGTAATAAATGAGAGTTGCCACAAGTTTGAAATTATATTTTTAAATTCAATGAGTCAATCCCACATTGTGTGAGATCTTCCCTAGATTTTATAAGATTGACCACTAACAAGGAAATGCAAATAGAAATGTGAGGGATGAATGTTTAAACATGGGGGCAATAATAAGTATAATAAATGAAAAATGCATTTCAAGATGTACATTAAAAAGATGTATCATCTAATATTTCAAGACATGTCTATGTGGAGATATGTGAGGGATTAGAGAATGCACACAAATTTTCCCAAGATCATGTCACTTATCAATATTTTATTATCTTGAGTAGAAATATAAACCAAATATAGTTAATATAATTTATTTTATTTTATCAAAATTAAACAATAAAGTATGTGCAAACATTTCATTGAGTGAAAAAATTAATTTTCTCTTGTTGTGATAGAGTGTGGATACTCAAACGATCATGCAATATTTTGTAGCATGTTGATGATTTCTTATATATTTTCTTCATATGGTAATTGAGGAAGAAGAGTAGATTTATAAGTTTGCAAATGAAGAGATAAATTATTGGGAGTGATTCATTTGATTTAGTAAATTAAATTTGTGCTTCCTAATTTAATTTTAAAATAGATTTGTGCCCTCTTTCATTTATTTGAATTATTATATTCAAGGATGTGCAAGGCCAAATAAATAAATTAAAAACTTGCATGACTAAATGAATAGAAGAGATTGAATTTTGTAAATAGAAATTTTAGAGCATAATCAATTCATTTAAATAATTAATTAAATATGTATGTATCAATTTATTTAGGTATTGCCTAATTAATTAATAATAATAATACTTTGGAGTTGGAGCCCTAGCTCAGTTGGCTAAATCTTTCCTTTTGTAAGAGGTTGGTCACGAGGTCTAGTCTCCCCCACCCTTGTGGTACCGGAGGGCGTGTTGTACCAGTGCCGCCGGTCACATTAAAAAGTTTACTAGGAGCATTGCAGTTTAAAAAGTTTACTAGGAGCTCGTGCTACCCGATTCCTGCAGTCTAAATAATAATAATAATAATAATAATAATATTTTAATTAATTATTATGTAATGATAGTGGATAAAGATGGGAATTAATTAGTTGATAGTGAAAATATTATCAACTAAAAATTAGCTATATTATTAATTATAATTAATTTTCTAATAGAATATAATGAAATGGTGCAATTAATTATGTTTTTTGAATTAAATTAATCAACATGGTGATGTTAAAGTGAATTAGGTAGGATAAATTAATGTTTAGAATTAATGCTAGTAGGTGGTGAAATTTAGGTGTCTATAAATATATAAGGTCACTCAAGAAAAATGAGCATAAAAGAAAATGGGAATTAGCGTGGATGTGTAAATATTAAAAGAAATATTTTACCCCAATTTGATATTCATGTAAATTCTTAATGAATGTATATCTCAAAATAATTGAACACTAACAAACAAATGTATAAAGTAAATGATCAAACATAGAAATGATATTAGGGTCTATGGAAACTAATATACCTAAGTGAACATCGTCATGTCCTATTCAATCATTCATGTGAACATTCATTAGGAACCTAAAAGTTACATTAAATACATGTATTAAACATATTTTATCTCATGGGTAAAGAACAACATAATTGTAAGAAATATTTATTAAATATGTTCATTAGAGAGAGTATGGTTACAAGAATTGTTCCATTTTTGAAAGTGGTAATGGAATATTGGATACTTCCATGTTATGTGATAAGGATCAATCTTTTACATGGAAACGATTATTTGTGTTGATACCTATAACTATCTACAAACTTAGTAGAGTAGTGTTAGCAATAATATTTCTCCCCTTTAATTGTTCACATTGATCAAATGCAAGGAATTAGAATATCTAGGGAAACTTAATACATGAAATATAGTTTATGCTTAGCATAAATCACATTTATTATTAAATTTAAATTAGTATCATGAGAGTGCATCATGTAATAGTAAAAAAAAATCAAGAATAAGCATGGTAAGAATATAAGCTCTATATAAGTGCGAAAAAAAATGTTTTTAGTATAGGTGGATTAGAAGAGTAAGGCAGCCTCAATGTCCAAATAATCTCTTATAAATACACATGACTACAAATGCACATGACCTAAATCTCTTTAAGATGGAAAGTACACAACAGTCTTAGTAATCCATCAATCTATTGTGGTAACATAACTATAGGTGCAAGGAATATGAGGAAATTCAATGTGATAAATTAGTTCAAAGTTAAGAGAATGTAATGCTTAAAATAAATTCTTGTACATAATAAGGTATTTGAGAAAAAATATACTTTTAATACAAACGATTTCTATTGGGATACGATGGATCTTAGTATGTGTTGATGAATGTGCTCACAGTTATGTTAAATATGGTTATGAAATTGTGTATATAAATGGTTACCTAGACAAAGTTAGTAAGATAAGGTTATTAGAGCTTAGATGTACAAGCTCAAGAAAGTAAAAAATTATATACCCCTAAAATTATACATTATATAATGTACTCACTTGGGTGTGCTAATTTGAATGATCCTAAAGTCAATATATTGGCACTATTCTGTTGTATATTTTATTACGTTTTTTATGTTTTTACAAGTTTAGAAATTTAGTGAGTCCAAATTATTTCTAGGGGAATGCATTGCGTGGATAACTAGAAACACACTAGTGTCAAATTTTTCTTTTATTCCAATGGCGATTCAAGCATTTATTTCTCCCTTTCACAACCGACAATTAAGAAGGTAATGGATCTAAGCACTATCTAAGTAGTTATTTGACCCTTATGCTTTCTATAGTTTCCAATTTGAAAAGATAGTCTCTATTCTTTTTATTAGTTTTTCTCTTTTGGAAATGTTCAAGATTTTCTCTCAAGCAAGAACCAACAATCTCTATGATCATTTTGTGAAGCTTTCAATTAGTCTACATTGAATGTGAAGACCATTATATTATTAAAAAAATTGTAGAGTTGTGATAACACTGTTATAAGACCTAGAATTATATTTCTTACCAACTTCAAGCTTTTATGATGATAATTCTAATTTTACTATTCCTTCTCTCCTCTTATATTGTTTATCATTTCATTTTAAACACTCAAAACCTTGAATTATTAATCTAAATTAATATATACATATGTTTAGACATCTTATAAATAAAATAAAATAAAAAATATTTTAAAAAAAGCCTTAGGTCAAATAGATGGTTTTATCATAAAGTTAAAAAATATGATTATAAAATAAAGGGGCCTTGGGCTGAATACAAAGAAGCACCGAGATAAGAAATAAGAGAGCAGAGAAGAAGAAAAACCTGTAAGAAAAGTTTATTTTCATTTGCAATTGTAGAAGGGAAAGGGACCCATAGTGGATAGGGGTCCAATGGTGGGTATAGAAGTAGGTCTGAGTGGGCTCCATAGTGGGTAGGCTTAATATCCAATCAATGTACACTTAATATCCAATTACAAAACACTTTTATCCATAAAGTACACAAACTGACATATCATGTGATGCCTCATTAGTGCACCAATAATACATGACTTAGTGACCCACTATCAGTCTCACCTTTTTTTGGGCCTTTTTGGATACCTTGACAAAAAGCATGCTGATGTGGCATCATATTTGATGATGTGGCCTTGAAACCAATTTTTATAAGCAGCACACTTGTCAGATAAGCTGCTGTACAAATTTGGGAGTGATTTGAAATTTTCACATAAGACTTTGAGAAGCGTGAAGTTAGGGTGGCCCACTATTAGCCCCTCTCCCTTATATCTGTTACTTAATTTTGAATATTTTACTCAATAGGCTCTATTTTTTGAAAACCCAGTTTCTAATACTATTATTGTAAAAAAGGATGATGAGAATAGTAATACCATCCGCATAGCATGTAGGTATTATAAAATCGTCTACGAGCAGATTGAAATATAAGACATGATAACAAATTCTGCACACCATATTTTCTCTGTCAGAAAACTAATAGATGAATATACACAGACATTTATCCAGACACATCAGATACGGATCTTAATAAATTTATAAAAGATAATGAAGAGGACATGCACTTCGTTGATATTTATAATACCCAGATGAGCCACATACTCGTTGAGCACTATAATTTGAAGATACAATTATTCTTTGCGCATAGGAAATGCGAATTATAAATAAATTCTCCAATACTAGAATTCAAACATTAAATTATTTCTGGCAACTATGCAAGCAGGAAACAAACCAACATCACAAGTAACAATTTCTCAAGAAGAAAATCAATTGCTCAGGTACCACCGAGGTTCTTCCTGATTGTATCCACCTCATTAGGGTTAATCTTGAATGCCTTAGCCAAGACTGTGTTGGGAATGGCCGGATTAGAGGCAAACACAGCTAAAGAAATTATAACGCCACCAGGAGCTTGACTGTTAAAAGCTCCTATTAGAGAGGCAGTTGAGTCTCCCGTGTTCTGAACAAAATGAATGAGGGCCTCGGGGAACAGAAAAACATCTCCTGTTTTGATCTCTGCAGAGAAAAGCTTGTTGGTGGTGTCCACGAAGCCAACGGTGAGATTTCCTTGCAAAACGAAGACTATTTCTGAGGCTCTTGTATGAGTGTGAGGTGGAACCTCTCCTCCCACACCCACATCTACACGAGCAAACACTATACCCAAAGTGTTTATTCCAGGGAGGACCTGTGGTGTTGTAAAAACAACACTCGATCCGAACAGATTGCCTGATGTGTTTCCTTGCTTGCTCAGAATAGATGTGGTAAAGTCCTTTGCAGAAGCGTTATTGGGATTAATACAAGGGAGCCCATTTATGAAAATTGTGGATGTGGTATCAGCTATCAGCTACGCAGAAATCCTGCAAAGGATCTGGGTCCGAACTTATTGTGGGCACTAATAAAAGCATTAGGAGGGGAACCACAAAGTATGCCATTGAAATTATATGTGCTAATTTCTAACTAGCAAAGAGCATAACAATGAACTTGGAGCTTCTACCTTTGTTCTCCTTTTTCTATAGACTTTCACAAAGTTCTAGAGCACTATGAGTTTAGTAATAATCTATAAAGATTGCAACTCCAATTTGGAAGGAAAGAAAGAAGAGTATAATTCATGGGCAAACAGTGACAGCAGGTTAAAGCCGGCCAACAATTTTGGACTGACCCGGGCCTGGAATCTGACCTTTTTTAGCCCGTTCTCAAAAGTCTTACTGCTTATTTTTTAAAAATCGGTATCGATTTATCTCTAAACGTGTAGGGTGGATGTGTTTTAGTCGTATAAGAATAGAATAAATCGCCAAACATGACAGTAGTCTACATGGGTCGGCAAATTTGGATTGTCTAGCCTTATAAAGGTTGTGGTCTGATTTTAGGTTTTAAAATCTGATATTATAAGTCAAACTTTTTATTTATGTTTGGTTTTAAGTTTGTGAATTGAATTAATGCATAAATAAGTGTATGTTAATGCAGATTAATTTATTGTAGTAGTTAGGAATTCGATATTTGTGAAAATAAATGTAGAGGTATTGCGCAAAAAATTATTTTGTAAAATAAGGATGAAAAAATAATTTTTGGTGTGGTGGTAATTTTATTCTTTTTGATATTAGAGATGAAATATATTAGTTTTATACGTGTCTTAAGATTAAGTCTACATTATAAATGATTCGTATTGACTTCATAGAATTTATCCTTCATTCTTCAAAATTCTATGACTAGTGATGCCTTAAACTCTATTGTTTCTTTTGCATAAGAATAGGCAGCATTTAAAAAAAACACCTTAGTGAAATCACTAGTTTGCACAATAATTTTATCATAGGCCAACCCCATTGATTTCACAAACTTCATGGTCGTGGAAAAGGTCAAAGACATCACTATTCAATAATGCAAATGTTGATAAATGATTTAATGTCTTTGACCTTTTCCACTACATAAAGTTAATAGTGATGTCTTTGACCTTTTCCACAACCATGAAGTTAATAATGATTACTCACTTCAAAATATAGTTAAAATAAAAAATAAAATTATCAAAATTAAACAATAAAGTATGTGCAAATATTTGATTGAGTGAAAATTTAATTTTCTCTTATCATGATAGAGTGTGGATACTCAAACGATCATGCAATATTTTGTAGCTTGTTGATGAATTCTTATAGATTTTCTCCATATGGTGATTGAGGAAGAAGGGTAGATTTATAAGTTTTCAAATGAGGAGATAAATTATTGAGAGTGATTCATTTTCTTTAGTAAGTTAAATTTGTGCGTCCTAATTTAATTTTAAAATAGATTTCTTCCCTCTTTAATTAATTTGAGTTATTATATTCAAGGATGTGCAAGGATCAATTAATAAATTAAAAACTTGAATGACTAAATCAATAGAAGAGATTGAATTTTGTAAATAGAAATTTGAGAGCATAATCAATTGATTTACATAATTAATTAAATATATATGTATCAATTTACTTAGGAAGTGATAAATTAATTAATAAAGATATTTTTTAATTAATTATTATATAATTCTAGTGGATAAAGATGGGAATTAATTGGTTGATAGTGAAAATTTTATCCATTAAGAATTATCTATATTATTAAGGATAATTGATTTTCTAATAGAATATAATTAAATGGTGCAATTAATTAATTTTTTTGAATTTAATTAATCAACATGGTGATGTTAAAGTGAATAAGGTAGGATAAATTAATGTTTAGAATCAATGATAGTAGGTGGTGAAATTTAGGGGTCTACAAATATATAAGGCTCAAACAAAACAACCATAAAAGAAAATGATAATTAGCATGGATGTGTAAATTTTTAAAAAATTAGTTTTCCCCAATTTGATTTTCATGTGAATCCTTAATGAATATATATCTCAAAATAATTGAACACTAACAAATAGGTGTATAATGTAAATACTCAAACATAGAAAGGATATTAGGGTCTATGTAAACTAATAGACCTAAGTGGACATCATCATGTCATATTCAATAATTCATGTGTACATTCATTGGGAACCTAAAGATTGGGTTAAATACATGTATTAAACATATTTTATCTCATGGGTAAAGAACAACAAGAAATATTTATTAAATATGTTTATTAGAGAGAGTAGGGTTACAAGACTTGTTCCATTAATGAAAGTGGTAATGGAATATTAGGTACTTCTATGTTATATGATAAGGATCCATCTTGACATAGAAATGATTATTTGTGTTGATACCTATAACTATCTACAAACTTAGTACAGGAGTGTTAAGCAACAATATTTCTCACCTTTAATTGTTCACATTGATCAAATGCAAAGAATCATAGCATCTAGGAAAAAATAATACATGAAACATAATGTATATTTAGCATAAATCACATTTATTATGAAAATTAAATTAGTATCATAAGAGTGCATCATGAAATAGTAAAATAAAAAATAATCAATAATAGGCATGGTAAGAATATAAGCTCTATATAAGTGATTTTTTTTCCCTTTAGTATAGGTAGATTAGAAGAGTAAAGTGGCCTCAATATCCAACTAATCTCATATAAGTACGTATAAGACTAGAAATGCACATGACCTAAATCTTTTTAAGATGATAAGTACACAATAGTCTTAGTAATCCATCAATCCATAGTAGTAACATAACTATAGGTGCAAGGAATATGAGGAAATTCAATGTGATAAATTAGTTCAAAATTAAGACAATGTTATGCTTCAAAATAAATTATAGTTCATAATAAGGTATATGAGAAAATAATAATAATTTTAATACATAATGACTCTTATTGGGATATGATGGATCTTAGTATGTGTTGATGAATGTGCTCATGGTTATGTAAAATCTGGTTATGAAATTGTGCATATAAATGGGTATCTAGAAAAAGTTAGTAAGATAAGGTTATTAGAACTTAGATGTATAAGTCCAAGAAAGTGTTATTTATGCCTTGAAATTATTTGGTAATTCCTCACTGTTCTTTAAAATATACAAGCATTGAATACAATAATTGGTCTCATTAAATTCCATTATGTATATTATCTTTTATTATACATTTTATTCAATCATGAATGATTCAACACCAATGTTTGGTTCATCATGCATCATTGCACATGAATTTGATTGGCCTTGCATGCACTCTTGGTGATATTAAAAAATTATATGGATGGACTTCTCCACCACTGAAATGGAATTCTAATAAGTACAGATGTTAAACAAAATATAGCTCAAATCTTGTTAGTTTAGGATGATTGTTTACAAACTTCTATTTGTTTTTTGTAACTATGATGTAGTATTCATATTTTTTTAATTTACTCACATTTGCAAGACATCTGATGATTAACTAAATAGTTATAGGAAAACTATTTTCATTTTTTTTACTCCTTTTTACTCTCAAGAACCTTCCTTAAGTGTGAATAGAAGTAACCTAAATATTTTTAACATCTTCCACTTAATTTTTTGTATTTTGTGTTAGTTTACTAATCTCTTATTTTTATTTTCACAAAATATAAAATCATTAATTTGAGAAATAATTTATTCCCTAGACTACATAGAACATTGGTCATAAATGTTATGGAAATATAAAAGATTAGAAATACGCATTTCCATCAAAATTATAATATACATATTAACTTTGTTTTTAAGATGGAATCTTGCATGAGAATCACAAATAGTTACCATATCAATGGGTATATGTGTAATGTAAAAAATTATATACCCCCTAAACTTTTACATTATATCATGTGCCTTGGGTTTGCTAATTTGAATTATGCTAAAGTCACTATATGGGAACCATTTTGTTAAATATTTTATTATGTTTGTGATATTTTCACTAGTTTAGAAATTTAGTGAGTCCAAATTATTTCAATGGGAATGCATTACGTGGATATCTAGGAACACACTAGTGTCAAAATTTTATTTTATTCCAATGGTGATTCAAGCATTTATTTCTCAATTTCACAATCAACATTTAAGAAGGTAATGGATCTAAGCACTAGCTGAGTAGTTATTTGACTCTTGTGGTTTCTATAGTTTCAAATTTGAAAAGATAATCCCCATTATTTTTATTAGTTTTTCTCTTTTGGAAATGTTCAAGATTTTCTTTCAAGCAAGAACCAACAATCTCTATAATCATTTTGTGAAGCTTTGAATTAGTCTATATGACCTAGAATTATATTTCTTATGAACTTCAAGCTTTGAAGGTGATATTGTTCTAGTTTTACTATTCCTTCTCTCTTATATATTTTATCATTTCATTTAAAACACCCAAAATATTGAATTATTAATCTATATTAATTAGCTGATAGGTTATTTCTGTGAACTTTGGTTAAAATTTTCATCAGCCTTCTCATTTTTTGAGCTTTCCAGCAATGAGAAAGATGTGGCGGATTGGTTTTTAATGTGGTCAAAATTTTCGCAAGCCTTCCTGGATTTTGAGCTTTTCAATGTCGGGGAAAAGGTGGCGGATTGTTTTTCAATTTTTAAATAAAAAGTGCTTGGCACACTGATAGAGAAGGCTAGCAAAATGAAATGAGCATTAATTTTTGTATTGTTTTTGTGTAGTGGTGATGGTTGTAAGTAACAATTCCCTTTAAAATCCTCGGAAAACATAGCGAATGTCTGCTTAATTTTTGATAAGGAATTGTTGGGTGTCATTCTTTGGGTTTACTTTATTGTTCAAGATAGCTACATGAGTGAGGAGGGAAAGCTTCTATGAGAGTGCAAGTGCAATCATCACCTGTTGAATTTCTATGAAGGTGGTCAGAGGTTATTTTGTGTTTTTTTCATGGGGCGATGGTTGCAAATGTAGTACTTCAAGTGACGGGTGTGATAATTATATGCCTATTTTTTGTAGATGGTGGAGAGAGAAGGGAGAAGAGAGAAAGCAAGAAGGAAGAGGTGCGAGAAGAGGTGCATATTGAAAACCCTATTTCTTGAGTATTTTGAAAATAGTTTATGTTATTTTCCAAAGGGAATTGTTGATTGTTGTTCTATAGCTTAGTCTATATTGTTTTGTTTATGGTTTCCATGTAGTTGTGATGGGTGGAAGGAAATATTATTTGTTTATGCATTAGTTTGTTACTGTGAATTCATGTGTTTTTTGTAGGTTTTTCCATCTGGGTCACTGTTGTAACCAATATTGTTTATGGTCTACGTGTAGTCGCAGTGGGTGGAAGGAAATATTGTTTGTTTGTGCATTGGTTTGTTATTATGAATTCATGTGTTTTTTGTGGGCTTTTTCATTTGGGTCACTCTTGAAACCAATATTGTTCCATTATGTTGATTGTTGTTCTCTAGCTTAGGCTATATTGTTTCATTTTTTATAAGGTTCTGTTGGAAAAAGACTGTATAGTTTGTTGAAATGAAAATTGTTTGATTTATTGTTCAACTTAAAGAAACCCACAAAAAATCACAGTAACAAACCCATGCAAAAAGTATACTCTTTTTTGAATAGAACCTTATCAAAAATTGAAAGAATCTGGTTTTCATGTAGTCGTGATGGGTGGAAGGAAATATTTTTTGTTTTTGTGTTGGTTTGTTACTGTGAATTTGTGTGTTTTTTGTGGGTTTTCCATTCAGGTCACTGTTGTAACCAATATTGTTTATGGTCTCTGTGTAGTCGCGGTGGGTGGAAGGCAATATTGTTTGTTTGTGCGTTGGTTTATTACTGTGAATTCATGTATTTTTTGTGGGATTTTTCATCTGGGTCACTCTTGAAACCAATATTGTTACATTGTGTTGATTGTTGTTCTCTAGCTTAGGCTATATTGTTTCATTTTCGATAAGGCTCTGTTGGAAAAACACTCTATAGTTTCTTGAAACCAAAATTGTTTGATTTATGGTTCAGCTTAAAGAAACCCACAAAAAATCACAGTAACAAACCAATGCAAAAGAATACTCTTGTTTGAACATAACCTTATTGAAAATTGAAAGAACCTAATGATACCAATATTGTTTGATTTATGGCTTTCATTTTGTGGGTATGGTTGCAACTCTCTAGCTTAGGCTATATTGTTTCATTTATGGATTCCGTTTTGTGTGAATGGGTGCAAAATAGTTAATGTCATATTTTTTTGGTGAGTTTTTCCATCTGGATTGTTGTTGAAACCAATATTGATTCATTTATGGTTCGCATTTTGTGGTGAAGATTTTGAATTAGTCTGTTACTCTAAGCTTTTTGTGTTTTGTGACTTTTTCATCTAGGTCACTGTTGAAAGAAATATTTTGTGGTGATGGTTGAAATGCAATGAAGGGTATGTGCACGATCATCATGGAAAAAATAGGCCCTTAAGTGGGAAAACAATTAGAAAAATCAGAGTTAGGCAACTTGATGTAAAAAATTGAATAAGTTATCTATATTATTTCAAAAATATGTAAGAATAGAATCTGGAGAAAATTGAATGTAATTTCTAAACTACTAGGTTTATTAAAAAAATAAAAAAATCTATTTGGTGAAAATTTGAAATTTCAATGCAGTAGTACTTAAATTTCAGGGAAAAAATAAGTAGGTGTTTGTCTGACTACCCTAACCACAATAAAATGATAATATTTTTTTATAAGATTTTAGATGTAAGTAGAGGACTCATGTCTCAATGTGATGCATATTTTTTTGTAATTTTTTTCCAAGTAAATAATTAATTATGATTTTCTTATTACAACATTTAAAAAATATAAAAAACTTGTATGTCTAACCACCTTAACTTGGTCAAAACTTCATGAAATTTATTTTTTCTTTTTTTAATCCTATAGTATGTGAAGCATAGAATGTGTGACATGTTTTGGATTCAAAAAATGTGATACTGTTTGAAAGCTATAGGTCTTTTCCAATCAGTTGATCAATTAGAACTTAAGTCATAATTTTTGAATAGAAAATGAATAATAATTACTTATTAAATTCGAAGTAAAGAATAATTTATATTGGTGGAAATATGAGAATCTCCTTTAAAAACCCTTTTCATTTCATCAATTTTAGGTTAAAAAAAAGTCATCAGCCAAATACCCATCATATTGCCACTTTTTGGCCCATCATGATCTTGCACATACCCTGAAATAGTTAATGTTATATAGGTTGCATTATTTTATGTAAGGTAGTGTTGATTGTTGTTCTCTAGCTTAGGTTATATTGTTTCCTTTATGATAAGGTTTTGTTGAAAAAAAACTATATAGTTTGTCCAAATAAATATTATTTGATTTATGGTTTAGCTTTTGCGGCGATGGTTTTGCATGGGTTTGTTGCTATGATTTTTAGTGTTTTGTGGGTTTCCCCATCTAGGTGATTGTTGATACCAATATTGTTTCATTTGTGGATTTAATTTTGTGGTCATGGTTGCAATGTGATGAGGGCACAACCCGAGACACAGAAAATAACCCACAAATAAGAGAATAATTTTATTACTCATAAAATGGAGCTTCTTACATGCAGAGGATCTCAAATCTCCAAGTTTTACAACACATGCAAGTTACAGAAAGCTACAAAATCACCCTTTTGCAATATGCAAGCTTGTCCCCCAAAAGTTACCCACAAATTAGAAACCCGCCCATAAATAGAGCTCCTCTTTAGTTTGGAGCCAAAATAACATTCAAATTTTGAGTTTAGGCCGTTTGGTGTCGACAAATTACAAATTGAAGTTCAAATTTCAAAAGAACATTTGCAATTGTATCTTCTAGAAAGTGCGCCAACTTCTCAGGGCCATAACTTTTGATCCGGGACTCCGATTCACGAACCGTTTGAACCGTTGGAAAGGTCTCGAAGTCAAGAACACACTCAAAATTTGTTATGCCAATTTTGGCAAGTTTCAGGGCCGATTTGGGAACTCTAAGTGCCTCAAATCTAACTCAGAAGATTTTTAGGTGCAAATCTGGGAAACTAAAACTACAATATCTTTCAACCCAGGAATAGAAATTAAAAACCATAAATTGTGAATTTCATTATGACAAAAAGGGTATACAAAAATGTAAAAACATCTAAAAATTGAGAAATTTGAAATTTAACTATTTTTGGGTGATGCAAGATTGCCCTTAAACCACTGGATGCTCCTGCATCAGACACCCAGGGTAATTTGAGAAGTGACCCTGTTATGTCTCAGATGGTGGAGGAAAACCAAAATGGTCGACCTCTGCCTTAGGCAACTAGGATGAATCTTCAACAGGCCTTCCTTTCCATTTCACTAGATATTCTTCATACTGCCTGTTCCTAGTACACCTTCCCACACGACTATCCAGGATTTCTTCAATCTCCTCCTTTTCTGAAGTAGGTGTTGGAATCCCACATTGTTCCATCATTGGTACTTCCTCTACTCCACCTTCATGATACTTTGTCAAATTTGAAATGTTGAACACAGGGGAAATGTTGAATCCATCTGGCAACTCTACCTCATATGCATTCCCTGATTCATGCCTCTTCAAAATTTTATAGGGACCGAACTTCTTCATCTTCAATTTGTTATATGTTCCTACTGGAAACCTTTCTTTCCTCAAGTAGACCATCACTTCATCATCAATCTGAAACTCCTTATACCTCCTCTTCTGATCTGCCTTAGCCTTATACTGCATATTCATCTTGTTAATATGTTCTCTTACTTTCTCATGTATATCCTTGATGTGTTCTACAAAATCTTCGGCTTCAGCACTTATTTCCTTCTCTTGGTCCATCTTCCTCAATTATGGAGCTATTCTAGGGCTACCTCCATACATAATCTGGAATGGTGATCTACCAGTGCTTCTGTTGACAGAATTGTTGTAAGAAAATTCTACCTGGGGTAAGATCAAGTACCATCCCTTGGGTTTATCTCCTACCAAACATCTCAGTAGGTTACCCAGACTCCTATTAACAACCTCTGTCTGCCCATCTGTTTGTGGATGGTGTGCAAAACTGAACTTCAACTCTGTCTTCAACTTCTTCCATAAGGTCCTCCAAAAGTACCCCACAAATTTGGTGTCACGATCTGAAACAATACTCTTTGGCATACCATGTAGCCTCACCACCTCTTTGAAGAACAAGTCAGCAATGTGGACTGCATCATGGGTCTTCTGACATGGAATGAAATGTGCCATCTTCGAAAACCTATCAACCACTACAAAAACTAAATCATTCCCTCATTGTGTCCTTGGCAAACCAAGAACAAAGTCCATACTTATATCCTCCCATGGCCTCTCTGGTATAGGTAAGGGCTGATATAAGCCTGTATTCTGGCTTACTCCTTTAGCCATCTGACATATCCTACAACTTTGTACAAAATTCTTCATATCTTGTGACAACTGGGGCCAATAATAATGCTCACTGATAATGGCAATGGTCTTATCTCGACCAAAATGTCCCACCATTCCTCCACTATGCTTCTCCTTTATCAGGTTTTCCCTCATGGAACTCCTCGGGATACATAATTGACTTCCCTTAAATAACATACCATCCTGAATTATGAAATCCAGCCACCTTGTCCTATCCACTGTAACAAGTTCTTGACAAGCTTTCCAAGCCCCTGCAAAATCAGGATCTTCTGCGTACAATGTCTTAAGTTCATTGAACCCAACCACTTCAATCTGCATCTTTGTCATCAATGTATGCCTCCTACTTAAGGCATCTGCAACCCTATTTGACTTCCCACTCCTATGTTTCAAAACAAAGGTATAACTCTACAAAAACTCTACCCATTTCATATGCCTCTGATTTAATTTTCCCTAACTATTTAGGTACTGCAAAGCCTGATGATTAGTATATAGAACAAATTCCTTTGCAAAAAAATAATGTCTCAATTTCTTTAATGCTTGAACTATTGCATAAAATTCTTGATCATATACGGAATACTTTCTCTTGGCATCATTTAACTTTTCACTGAAATAGGCAACGGGCTTACCTCCTTGGCTCAACACTGCTCCAATGGCACAACCACTGGCATTGCAATCCACCTGAAACACCTTGTTGAAATCTGGGAGGGCTAGAATAGGTTGCTCTATCACCTTCTACTTCAATAGTTCAAAACTTTTTGCCGCTCGAGTGTTCCACTTGAATTCTTTTCTATCCCCTCTCATTGTTTCAGTCAGGGGTCTACAAATACTACTGAAGTTTTTAATGAACTTTCTATAAGAACTATCCAAACCATGAAAATATCTCACCTCGGTAGCAGTTCTTGGGGTAGGCAATTCTAGAATAGCCTTCACCTTCTCTGGGTCCATCTTGAGAGCTTCTGGTGAGACAACAAACCCCAAATACACTAACTCCCTCTTCACAAAACTACACTTCTTTAGATTAATGAATAGTTTCTCTTCTCTTAACTTCTCAAAGGCTCTCCGAATATGCATCAGATGCTCATCCAATGTCTTACTGAAAATCAAAATATCATCTAAATACACAATAACAAAACTTCCCAGAAATTCTTTTAGTACCTCATTCATGAGCCGCATGAATGTGCTCGGTGCATTGGTTAGCCCAAAAGGCATGACTAACCACTCGTACAGGCCCTCTTTGGTCTTGAAGCCAGTCTTCCATTCATATCCTTCTCAAATCCGGATATGGTGATATCCACTCTTTAGATCAATCTTTGTGAAGTACTGAGCTCGACTCAAACAGTCCATCATGTCATCCATCCTTGGCAGGGGAAATCTATACTTGATTGTTATCTTGTTTATGGCTCAGGAATCTGTACACATCCTCCAATCCCCATCCTTCTTTGGTGCTAGTACTCTAGGTACCGCAGATGGACTCAAACTCTCCTGTATCAAACCCTTTCTCAACAACTCTTGAACTTGTTTGTTCAACTCCTCATTTTCTGCTAGTCATTCTATGAGCTACCTTATTTGGCAAACTGGCTCAAGGAATCAAGTCAATCTGATGACTGATCTTCCTTATTGGTGGTAAACCCTCGGGTACATTATCAGAAACAATATCTTGAAACTCATCCAACATCCCAGAAACTTCTTCTGGAACCTTCTCACTATCCTCCTTACTCACTCTAGGAATTAATGCATAACACACACGCTCATGCTTCATACCTTTCTAAAAAAATTCTTCCATCTACATAACAAATTCTAGCACTATTGCATACCTTTTCTTCGGTCTCCTTCAGGGGTTTCAACTTGTGACGAACCCCATCCTTTGTCAAGGAATAAGTGTTTGTATGGCCATCATGTATAGCTCACCTATCGAACTACCACGGCCTCCCCAACAACATGTGACATGCATCCATGGGGATGATATCACAGAGTACCTCATCATGGTAGCTCCCGATCTTGAACTTTACTAGGAACTGCTCATTGACCAAAACTTTGTGGTCTTTCTGCAACCAGGCAATCCGATATAGATGCGGTGCCTTTCCCTCTTCAGCTTCAACTTTGTGACCATTTCTTCTGACACCAGATTATCGGTGCTCCCACTGTCAATAATGACATCACAACATTTTCCTTCACACTTGCACCTTGAGCAAAACAGATTCTTCCTCTGTTCTGGTTCCTTTTCCTTAGTCACCAGGGCTCTCCTAATCACTAGGGCTTCTCCCCTTTCAGCATCATCTGAATGTTAAGATTAGGCCTCCTCATCTGCATGCACAACCCTTCCACGACCTTCTGGCATTTTTTCTACCCTTCCTTGGTGTTATGGACATTCATAGGATCGATGCCCTTCTTCACCACACTGGAAACACGTTCCTTTGAAACCACCTCTTCTAGATCCTTTTCCATATCTCCCTCATCCCCTACCTCTTTGATCACCACTGTTTTGATCACGAGGGTGGTAGAAGTTCTCATTCCTTTGGCTTCGGCTAGTACCCACATCTTCACTTTTCTTTTCATCATCATTTCAGCTTCTTGAAGGTCTTCCACTGCTCCTTCCACTTTGACCTCCTCGTCCTTTTTACTTGCCATCAAATCTTTTGTTCAGCTTCTCTTCCACCTTCAGAGAAAACTGATACACATCCTCAATGGTGTTCATTCTGACTAGGCTTAACTCCTCCTGAATGTTCAGTCGTAACCCATTAAGATATCGGGCTACCTTCTCCTTATTGGCCTCTATGTGACCCGTTCTGATGATTATCTTGTGAAATTCTTCAGCATATTCTTTCACAGATCTGCTTCCTTGCTTCAACCCTTGCAATTTCTTCAACAGATCTAACTCGTAGTCCACTAGTATGAACTGCTTCTTCAGTTTCTCTACCATGCGATCCCATCTGGTGATATTTCCTTTTCCTCTTCGATTTCTTTCCAACTAGACCTCTTTCCACCAAATATTGGTATGGCCCTTCAGCTTCATTTTTGCAAACTTAACCTAATCTGGGTCCTCTATTTCCTCACTCAAAATATTCTTCTAGCTCATTGATCTAGTCGATCAACTCTTCTGGGTTTAGACTTCCAGAATAACTGGGGACTTCTGCCCTGGGTCTTTTCCCGATCTTTGAAATGACCCTTATTAGCTACATTTGGTCTTGATCAATTGCTTCTTCTTCCTCTTCTACATTTGAACCTTCTTCCTCTCCTTCATCCTCACTTTCCTCCCTCAGGTTTAACCCTCTTCTCACCTGCTCTTGTAACGCATCAATCTGTCTTTGGAGGGCTGCTAGTGCATCTCTTCCACCAGCATTTCTACCACCTCGACCACCTCTAGCACCTCCATTCCTACCAGGCATCACTCTTGGAGGCATCTTTCTTGACCTTGACCCACAACCACGGTCCTGGTGCGAACTGCCTCACGATCGGCGATTTGTCCACACACTCAAGAAAACCTCACTCTGATACCACCTGATGAGGGCACAACCCAAGACACAGAAAATAACCCACAAACAAGAGAATAATTTTATTACTTAGAAAATGGAGCTTCTTACATGTAGAGGATCTCAAATCCCCAAGTTTTACAACACATGCAAGTTACAGAAAGCTACAGAATCACCCTTTTAGAATATGTGAGCTTGTCCCCCAAAAGTTACCCAAAAATTAGAAACCCACCCATAAATAGAGCTCCTCTTTAGTTTGGAGCCAAAACAACATTCAAATTTTGAGTTTAGGCGGTTTGGCGCCAAAAAATTACAACTTGAAGTTCAAATTTCCAAAGAACATTTGCATTTGTATCTTCTAGAAAGTGCGCCAACTTCTCGGGGCCATAACTTTTGATCCGGGACTCCGATTCGTGAACTGTTTGAACCATTGGAAAGGTCTCAAAGTCAAGAACGCACTCAAAATTTGCTATGCTAATTTTGGAAAATTTTGGGGCCGATCTGGGAACTCTATGCCTCAAATCTAACTCGGAAGATTTTTAGGTGCAAATATGGGAAACTAAAAATGCAATATCTTTCAACCCAAGAATAGAAATTAAAAACCGTAAATTGTGAATTTCATTATGACGAAAATGGTATCCGAAAATGTAAAAACATCTAAAAACTGAGAAACTTGAAATTTAACTATTTTTGGGTGATGCAAGATTGCCCTTACACCACTGGATGCTCCTGCATCACAATGTAATAAAATAGTTAATGTTATGTAGTTCATGTTGTTTTGCATAAGGCATTGTTGACGATTATTGTCTACCTAATACCTTAGGTTGTATTGTTTCATTTATGGCTTCCATTTAGTGTGGTTAGAAAAAAGGTGGCAGATTGTTTTTTGATTTTTAAATAAAAATAATTTTCCACACTGATAGAGAAGGCCAGTGAAATTGCATTAGCATTAATTATTGTATGGTTTCCATGTAGTGGTTATGGTTGTAAGTAATAGTTGACTTTTAAAGCTTTAGAAAACATAGCAAATGCCTACCCAATTTTTGATAGGGCATTGCCCTATGGCTATATTGTTTTCTTTCTTATAAGGTCATGTTTCATATTTGATTCATATTACAATAGTAAATGTTAGTTTCTTCTTGTCTCGTTTGATTGCCACATACTCTTATATCTACACAATTGGTATTCATTATTCTCAATGTTTGTCATTGTTGAGTGTTGTTCTCTAGCTTTGGCTATATCGTTTCGTATTTGAGTCACAGTGCAATAGTATATGTCCTAGAGTTTATGTTGTTATCCATAAGGAATTGTTGAATGTTGGTCTATAGTTTTGGAAATATTTTTTGCTTTGCGATAGGGTTTTGTTGGAAAAAAGAATTCCCTAAGTCCCTATTGAGACCATTATTGTTCCATTTATGGTGTGAGTGCATATGTTTGCATATGCATTTTCTTCATGTATCTTTCAGGTTACGCATTTATCTATATATGGATATGTCAAACTTTTTATGTCAATATGGGTCTTTTCTTCTTGTGTGGTTGGATTGCCACATAGTGTTATATCTACACAGTTGATGTTTGCTCTTTGAATTTTTGTATGTATGTGTAGGCGCGTATGCGTGTATATGGTCATTTTCAATAAGGTGCTATTCAATAGGGAAATTTCTACATTGCTATTGAAATCATTATTGTTCCATTTTTTTTGGTTATGGTTGCAATGCTATACTATTTATGTTGTTTTCCATAAGGCATCATTGACCATTGTTCTCTAGCTTTGGTTATATTGTTTCATTTTTTAAATGAAATTAAATAGTGCATGTTATATAGTTTATGTTGTTGTCCATAAGGAATAGTGAAGTGTTGTTCTATGGCTTTGGGTACATTGGTGAATTCTCAATAAGACGTCATTCAAACCGATATTGTTTCTTTTATTCTTTTTGTGTGGTCCTGATGGTTGCAAGTCAATTTAACAGCTGTAAATATTGATAATGTGTCGAATAGTGTGACATAGCTATATAACCAGACCACACAAACATTAAGCAACATAAAAAAGTACAAAATAAAAGAAGAGTATCTTTTTTGTTAAACATTAAAAGTTGGTGTCCATTGTCTTAATATATAACTAGTTAAATGCATCTGTTTATTGCGGTCAATTCTTTTGTTAGTAAAATTGACTATATATGGATGTTGTGTGCATGTAATTTCACGTATATACATACCTACACATAGGAAAAGAAAAGAAAAGACTACAAGAAATGTCTTATGGAAAGCAACATAAACTGTATAAGGTTAACTATTTTATTATGTTGCATCCATAGGGACAAAATGCAAGGCATAAATCAAACAATATTCATTTAAGTAGCATCCCATATGGAGGAACTCAAAAAATACAAAAAATACATAGTAACAAACCAATGTAGAAATATAGTCTTTGCTCAACAACATCGTATTGAAAATGGAACAATATAGTGTAAGGTAGAGAACAACATGTTGGTTCTCAGTTGTGTTCTAGTTGGTTTGTCCTTGATGACAAAATTCACCTTTGGGTATCATATCGGCATGACATTCAAGTGGTCTTGGTGACAGAAGAAAGGTCTATTGGCATGACATTCACGTGGTCTTGGCAATAGTGGAGAGGTCTATCGGCATGATTTTTGTTCACCACTGAGAGGTCTTACCGAATGAGTCGGGTCTCACCGACTAATACATGAGGTGGTTCATCAGCATAAGAAATCCCCATCGACATTGTGTCTTGGTGAGTTTGACTTGTTACATCGACCAAAGGTTGAATAGAAAGATCTTATTGGCGTGAGAATAGCAGGGTCTCCCCGATCCTTTTTGAAATGTTTGTGTTTCCTATCAGCAAGAAATTTTTGATGTCATGAAAATTGAATTTAACATATTGGCAGCTGTCGGCAAGACCTCTCTTTTGTTTCGGTGACATAAAGTGATCTCTATTGGCATATGTTATTCCGTTGGTATGTGGTCTCAGCGAAATTGGTATGTCACACAAATCGGAGATTAAATGGAAACACATCGGAAAGAGCTTAAGGCTTTGGCAAAGGGTCATAGCGAATGTGCAATGTCACACTGACCGCTGTTGGACAATTTCCTTCGGTAGTACTTTCTGGAAGTCTCGAGGAACAGGTGTGTATTTGGGGTGTTTCGGTATGACTGAAAAAATCTACAAGATGTCTCCTCGATAGTTTGAAGTTACAACGACTTTTCAAATGACTTCTTTCAAATTTCTCATTAGTGAGAGATGTTCTCTTCGGAATAGGTCTTCCCAAGAGTGATATGTTATGGCAACAATGTGTATCAAGTGACCTTCGGTGAAACAAAATCTAATCTATGAGAGGTCTCTCCGATATCATATGGTCACAGTGATAGTGAATGAAACTAAAGGGAATCTCGGTGAGAATTTTCCTTATGTCTCAGCGAACAAACAATACACTAGGGAAGCCCATCGATGAAACATAATGTTGGTTGTATGACATCTCCCCGATAGCTGTATGTCACAGCGACAAACCATGGGATGACTCACAGCGTTAAAGTTTCCTTTGACATAACATGTCTTTGATGGAAAAAAAAAAGAATTGGGAATTTTTTTTGAGTTTATTCTTTTAGCTGGGTATCGAACCCTAGCCTGGCTGCCATCATAAGTGTTTACGTTTCAGTTGTTGCTAACTGTAACGGTTTTTTTCAGTGGTATATTGAAGCTTTATTTGGTGCATTTCTAGCTGGAAGCTCGATAGTGGTTGATGGTGCCATGAGAGTTGCAGATTTGTCTGGTATTTATGTCTTTCTTTCTGCACATACTAGTTTATAATCACCATTGTTAACTGCTCTCTGCATCTCAGTTACTAATGTGGCAGTTGTGCTTTTTAAGCAGTGAAATGATCTCATACGTTTGAGATTTGTTGAGAATGGCTCTTAGCTGGGTGAAACAACTCTTGTTTTGGAAAATTAATCTCACCCCGACTAATAATCTTGCAAGGTACAAAATGAAGATTTGCATTATAAACAGTTTTGCTAACTTCAGTTTGAATATTTTCAGATTGGTTATTCAGTTGTTACTCCTGATGACAGTTACTTATCTAGCAATTAATTCAAAAAGGGTTATCATTACTCTATGCTCCTTCGACTATGAAATTTATTGAACTCTTAATACCTAGAAATATGCATAGATAGAAGAAGAAAACTATGTTTCTGTTGTTGATGTACTTATGAGATTATCATTCCTTGGCTGTATGAAAATGTATGGATAAACTCTGCAATAAAAGAGGAAGAGGCTTTGTAAATTTCTTCTCTACATAGTATTTTTGAGATTTAATTATTGAATCTGTAAGGTATTCTGTAGATGAGAAAATAGAGAGATATGTGCTTAACTAAAAATAGAGAAATCCTCTGAATCATTATTATTGTTCAAAACATAATTTGAGGGGTTGGTACTCCTTGAGATAAATATCTCTAAATGAGGGGTTGGTGCTCCTTGAGTGGGTGCCCAAAAATCAGCCTATAAGGCATTGTGAATAGTTGTTTAAAAGATTAAGCCTAGAAGGCATTTCAGGAGTGGGTTTTATACCCCAGGAGGGTTTTCCACTCAGAAAAATATTGTGTCTCTTTGTTCTTCTGAGTTCACACTGCTTTACTGTGTTGTTGTTGTTTCAATTCACTATTGAGTCATTACTTTTCTCAATTCTGTTTATGAATGATTACATTCAACTCATGAATGCATTAATCAGAGTAATATTGAGATCAAATTTGAGTTGTGTTTGAATTTTGAAAATTGGTTAAATCTATTAAGTCGCTAATTCACCCCCCCCTCTTAGTGTCATTTTAACTCCAACAATTGGTATCAGAGCATAGGGTCCTCTGATAGGTTTTAATCACCTTGGATTGATCTTGGACTTGGAGTTTGTTTTTAATGGCACATTCTCAAGACAGTGCCTCTGTAACCAGAGCTAAGCATGCCATCTTGTGTGGATTAACTAAATATGTGCTGATTAAATTCATGCATTGCAAATATGCTCATGAAATTTGGGAAAATATTGAAACTATATATCAAGGGAATGAGAAAGTCAAACTATCAAAAATCATTACACTCAAACATCAGTTTGAGGATTTGAAAATTAAGGATGATGAAAATTTGGTTGAATATTTCCTAAGAGTTGATGAAGTTTTCAATGCAATGAAAGGTATAGGTCAAGAGGTTAATGAATTTGATGTGGTCACAAAGGTTGTTAGAACCTTACCATCCAAATTTGAATATAAGGTTTTAGCCCTAGAAGAAAAGAAACACTTTGATCAGCTTACCTTAGACAACCTACAAGGAATACTTACTGCCTATGAAATGAGAATTAGCAAAAAAAAATCAACAGGAAAAGAAACTGCCTTTAACACTGAAAAGAAAGAAAACGTTGATGATGAATCACAGAGTGTGATTCAAAATGTTGATGCAAAAAAACAACACACAGTTAAATCCAGAAAAATATCTCACAAGAAAGAAAAAGTTGAAGTCAGTGAATTAGAGTTGTCTGATTCTAAAGAATCTCATTTTTTTAGAAGATTTAAAAAGGGATCAGGAAAATATAAGGGAAAAATTCCCTTTAAATGTTTTAACTGTGGAAAAATAGGTCACTTTGCTGCAAAGTGTCCCTATGATGATCAAATCTGTGACAGCGAGACAACTGAAATACTGCCTAAGAAGAAGGCCTTCAAACCTAAAAGAAACTTCAATTTCAAAAAGAAGAAAAGTCTGTTTAGTAAGGATGAATCTGATATTGAGTCTAAAGATTCATTAGCTAAAGAATTTGAAACTTTGTTCATGGCTGAAATTACTTAGCAAAATGATTCTAACACCATTGACATTGAAGAAGGTGAAGTAGATCTTGAAAGTGAGCTGAAATGTGCTTTACAAGAGGTCAAAAAACTCAAAAAAAAGTTCTTGCTCAAGAACATAAACTAGATCAAGAAATGGTCTCTTTGAAAACTCAGCTTGAAGAAGCTAAAAGAGTTGAAGTCTGTCTTTGAGAGGCTGTAAGCTGCAAAGATCAAGAAATTCAAAAAATGGAACAAGAAGTAGTCCTTCTTAGGAAGGAAATTGAAAAATATGAAAGTACTCTAAAATTGAATGAGATGCTCAGCAAGAAGAAGATGTATAAAGATAAAATTGGCTTTCCAACAACACCTTATACTCTTTTCTCAAAAGAACCTTATCAAAAAATGAAACAATATAGGCTTTCCAACAACACCTTATCAAAAATTGAAACAATATAGCCTAAGCTAGAGAACAACAATAAACAATGCTTGATAGAATCATAGATAGACTATATAACATTACCTTTTTTACTCTATTGCAACCATAACGATAAGACGAAAGCCATAAATCAAACAATGTTTCTTTTAATAGCGACGTAGATGGAGAATCCCACAAATGAAAACAAATCAAGCGTAGATTACACAATTGATAACAAACTCATCAGTCATTGCAGTAGAAGGCTCATATTGCAACATGTATAGCTCTTTTTTTGACATCTGCAATAAGCTTTTTGTAGCCTCATCAAAAGCAACAACCCAAATCTCGCTTGTGTGGTCTTCCATCTTTAGCTACAATAAATATCGAAAGTCACAATCAATTATTGTTGTCTGTCATTTAGGGTAGAACCACATATTTTGGGTGGACTCTTGACACTTTCCCCTTGCATTGTCTGCCACTGCCTTACAAGGGGCATGCAGTGTAACAAAATGCAAAAGGAAAACCATAAATCAAACAATATTGGTTTCAACAAAGAATATAGTCTTCTATAGAGTACAATCAACAATGCATATATATGTGCATCTAACTTCATAAATATATATCTATATCAGTGTAGCTTATTTTTTGTAGCTGCATACATATGTATTGCATGTGTTGAATGCATACGTGTGAATCTATTTGTTGGAAATATATAAACACAAAAATTATCCTTTACTTTTGTTGTGCTTCATTTCTCTTTCTTTGTGTGCAGATGGGTATGTATGTGAAAATAGATGTAGCCAATATTCATATATACTACTCGCCATGTTTATTTTTTGGTGAAACTAAAGTTAAATACATATTATTAGTTATTATTTCTTTCAGCCTCAAAAAAGGAATTACAATGGTAGGTTGTATAATAAGTACAATAAGGAACATTGATTTCACCATTGGTTAGAGTGGTGGGCGATCTATGTGCTCTTTTGTCATAGGCAATGCATAGATTATCCAACAATGTATTCAATAGTGATATCAATGTTTATTATTGCACTTAATATACTTGTTGTTATAGATATGTGCATTGGCTGAATCTAATTTAATGAATATACATATCTGCACATAGGAAAAATTATATGGCACAAAACAAAAGAAGACAATACAGCATGAACTATATAACATTAACTATTTTATTGCGTTGCAACCCATCACCACAAAACTAAGGCCATAAATAAAAGAAGATTGGTTGCAATAGTGGCCTAGATTGAAAACCCCAAAAAAACCAAAAAAATTGCAGTAACATATAGCAATAGAATGAGACCCAATAATTCCTTATGAAAAATTTCATAGAATTTTTCTATGTTTCCCGAGGTTTTAAATGGCAGGTGTTATTACAACCATCGCCAGAACATGGAAAACATACAAAAATTAATGTTGATGTGAACCAACATTTAATTTTGGTGGCCTTCTCTATCCACACAACGAGAAATTTGCCACCTTGTTCCCAGGGCATGCCAACAACCGCCTCCACCACTTTTCCATGACCACTTGCACATAATTTCGCTGTTTCTTAGAGTTTAAAATGGCAGGTGTTATTAAAACCATTTCCATGACATGGAAGCCATATAACAATTAATGTTGATGCCACAATGGCTAGCTTTTTTATAGCCATTGTCACTACATCGATGCCATACAACAATCAATGTTGATGTGACAATGGCAAGCTCCTGTGAAGGTGCAAGTTCGATCAGTTGTTGCTAAGCTTTTGTGATAGTGATTGGAGGTTATTTTGGTTTATTTGCATGGGGTGATGGTTGCAAAATCAATACATGGAATCCATAAATCAAACAATATTTGTATTAATAAACAATACAGTCCTTTTTGAACAACACCTTATCTAAAATTGAAACAATTTACCCTTGTCAACAATAGCTTGTCAAAAATGATACAATGTACCCTAGGCTACAATGCAACAATCAAGAATGCCTTATGGAAATCAACATAACCTGTATAATGTTCACTTTTTTTTAGTGTTGCAACCATTGTGACAAAATGAAGGGCATGAATCAGAAATTATTCCCCCCTCCAACACCTTGTCTATAATGAAACAATATAGCGAAGACTAGAGGACAATAAACACCAATGCCTTGTTGAAAATAAGAAAGAACTATACAAGATTAACTATTTTATTCTATTGCATCCATTAGCACAAAATAATGGATACATACATTTCTACATGTAAGGAATGATAGGCTATATTTTAAATGTTATAGGGAAGAGTGATGTCAAAATTGATTGGAGTGATGGAAAATGCCTTGTTTTGTTGTGTTTCACTTTATTTCTCCTATGTGCAGATATGTCTATATACCATACTAGATGCAAACAATATTGATACATACTCAGACATTCTTGGAATGATAATCTATATTTTAAGTGTTGTATGGAACGTTGATGGCCCCATTGATTGCAGTGATGGACAATGTATTTCCCCTATGCACGTAGATATGTATGTATGTCATAGTGGATGCAAACAACATTGATACATATTGATTCCTATGTTTATTTTGGTTGGGACATTGTTGGAATGATAAGTTGTATTTTAAATGTTATATGGAACATTTATACCACCATTAATCACACTGATGGACAATGTATGTTCTAGGTTGATTATTTTGGAAGAACATAGACTGGTTTTGAAATCATTTACAAAGAGTTCTCTAAATGTTCCTTTTTCACATACATTTGCTCAACCTCTAAATTATAAGCACCAACAATAGCAAGCAAAAATCTAATGGATGTAATTTTTTCAACAAGAGAGAATACCTCACCATAATCAACACCCTTGACTTGAGAGTAACCTTTCGCAACCAACCTTTCTTTGTACTTCTCAATACCTCCATCTAAACCAATATTTTTCTTGAACACCCATTTGCAACTAACAGGTTTTTGTCCTTCAGGAAATAGTACAAGATCCCATGTATCATTCTTTTTGAAAGATTTCATTTCTTCATCCATAGCAATCTTCCAGGATTCTGCATCATTCATACCTAATTCCTCTTCTACATATTTGGGTTCATCCATGTTAGTATTCAAAGCAAAAATACATCTCCAATCATCAAGTGTATACCTTTCAGATGGTTGTCTGTGCCTTGTAGACCTACAAACAAGTTGAGTTGGAGGTTCTTCCTCCTCTTCTAAAGATCCAGAGCTAGATGAGCTGTCCTCAACTTCTTGTCTATCCTTGGGCCTTGATTCAATTTTCTCAAGTGTAGGAGGAAATTGAATCAAATCTTCTTTTTTACTTTATTTTGGCTACAATGTAACAGAAGAAGGCTTTGTTTCTCTAAAAATAACACTTCTACTATATATTACCTTTTGTGAAACTAGATCCCAAAGCTTGTATCCTTTCACACCATAACTGTATCCTACGAAGATACATTTCATAGCCTTGTTCTCCAAATTTTTTCACTTCTCCTTTGGCACATGTGCATATGCCTCTCAACCAAAAACTCTAAGATTTCTTAATGAAGGCTTGTGACCCAACCATGCCTCTATAGGCGTCTTATGAACATGAGCTGATGTTAGAGGCCTGTTAATTAGGTAATAGGTAGTGGCAACTACTTCAACCCAAAACCTTTGTTCTAGGCCAGCACCACTCAACATACTCCTAGCCTTCTCCATCAGTATCTTGTTCATTCTTTCTGCAACTCCATTATGTTGTGGACAATACAATTTTTTCTTCTATGTATGAATACCACAATCTTTACATAATATATCAAAATCATTAGAGAAAAATTCAATGCCATTATCAGTCGTCAAACATTTTATTTTCTTTCTAGTCTACAACTCAACCATTGCTTTAAATTCTTTAAATCAACTTAAATCTTTGTATTTACTCTTTAGAAAATATACCCATTTCCTTCTACTATATTCATTAGTAAATGAAATATAATATGTGTATTTAGAAATTGAAGGAACATCTATAGGACAAACCACATCAGAATGAAAAAGATTCAATACACCACAAGATTTATGAGAACTCAAGTAAAACTGAACGTGGTTTTTTTTTCCATAAATTTAATGCTCATAGAAATCTAATTCAATATTACAATTAGACAAACCTTCAACAAGGTTTTTATTTTTTGAGGTCCTTAGACCTTTTTCTCCAATATGGCCAAGTCTCTGCCATAACATAGTTTCCTTTGTAGGTAACCTTTTTTTTAGAAGAAGGAGCACCCTTAAGTACCCAAAATCCATGACCATCTACTGAAGGTGAAAACCTCACTTCTTCCACAAACTTTCTTTTCATAAAAGTACTATTGTACTCAACAGTGCATGCATCAAGCTTATACAATGTGTCATATCTGACACCTCTAGCAATCACCATAGCACCTCTAGCCATCTCACATATTGCATTATAAAATACTACCTGCACACCTGCATATATTAGTTTGCTTACATATAATAGATTTCATGCTAATATAGGGATATGCAATACAACATTAATCCTTTTTATTCTACCATTAGGACACCTAATTTTAACTTTACCATGGCCAACAATGTATAAATGAGAATCATCACCTAAGTACACCTTACCTCCATCAAATTCTTCATATTTAGAAAACCAATCTCTATTAAAGGTCATATGGAAAGATGCACCTGAGTCAATTAACCATGCATCATTACCTTCTCGTGTTTCCAAAGATGCAATTAGTGCATCACCATCTTCCTTCTCGAACTCAAAATCAAAAGAAAATTTCTTCTTTTTCTTCTTCTTTTCTTCCTTACATTCCTTATAAACATGCCCAGGCTTACCGCAGTTCCAAAAAATAACTTTGGACTTTCTAGGAGATTTAGATCTCCCCTTGGACTTATATTTTTCATGATTTTCATTCTTCTTTCCTTTTTCTTTAGGTCTTCCATGAACATTTAGGGCCTCCTTGGAAGTGATGGATACCTTCCTCCTCATCTCTTCATAAAGAAAAGAACCCACCACATCTTCAATATTCAAAATAACAATAGTACTCCCAATAGCCATAATAGGAGAATCCCATGAATTAGGAAAAGAACAAAGAAAGATCTGATATTTCTCCTCCTCATCCATTTTGACACCAACAAATGCCAATTGAGCCCCCAACATATTGAATGCTTCCAGGCGGTTTGTGATTTGTCCACCCTCTTCCATTCTCAAGGAATACAACTTCTTACTCAAGAAAATATTGTTCACTAAATATTTGGCCTGATGCATCTCACCAAGCTTCAAGTTCATAGTTTATGTGCAAAGGTTTCCTCATGGACAATAATTAAAATAGAGTCTACCAAGCACAATCTGATTAGACCCTTGGCTTTATGGTCCATAACATTATATTGAGTAACCTGATTAGGATCTGTCGGCCTTGAAACATTCTCATCAACAACATCCCATGGATCCTGATCTATTAATAAATTCTCCATCTTTAGCTTCTACATTTCAAAATTATTTCTAGAAAATTTATCAACATCTAATCTCCTTGATGAACTTGCCATTTGAAAATTCTTGCAACAAGACCACAAAGTGTCTTTTGCACAAAATCCTACTCAAATTTGGATTAGTTCATAAACCAAACAACCCACAACTGAAACCAAAGGTGATCAAGCTCGGATACCACTTGTAAGGAAGCTAAGGTAGTGGAACAACTCCCTACACTAATCTTGAGAGGAGAATAATGAAATTTTTTAATAGTTACATAAACTTAAACAAAAATAAACATAAAAAATCATGCATAACACAACAAAACAATTTACGTGGGGAAAACCCTTTCGAGAGAAAAACCCCACACTCCAAAAGCTGCCCAATATATTATTTAGTAAATCACAAAGATTACAATATACTTGCAAAGCAAGCTTCTCATAGGAGTATCACCACTCAAAGATCAAGAGACAACATGACTACTATTAGACTCTCATAATACATCATCATCTCTCTCTGTCACGGTCATAATGCAACACCTTCATAAAATAGGATTACATTCTAGGGAAAGACAAGGCAACAAAATATCCACCATAATATCTAAAACCTAATAATTAATGGTTTAGATTTATAATGTATATTTATCTAATCTATGTCGGCCATTTTAGAAGTTCCCTGAAAAAGTTAACAAAAATTTATTTAGACACACCCCACTCTCCGCCCGCCCCCTTATGCAATTGTATATAGCTATTGGTGTAACTAGGATACATACATACACACACACACACACACACACACATATACACATCCTATCAACAATAAATCCTTACATAATTGCAAGGTTGAGACACATTTTCCCAAAATGGTAGTCTTAAAAGTAAGATCTACTTTAAACACTAATGTATTGTGAAACACTAACAAGAAAATTGGGATGTGTAGGACTAGATAAGTTCACCAAAATAAAAAGGAAAATGAAATTTCCCTTAAGGTTAATCTAGTATAATGCAATAAATGCATACAAATAGGAGTAAATCAACTTAGATTAAGATGGGTGGAAATCAAAACATTATATTCCAATAAATAAATAATAAGATAGAGAACAAAATGCAAAAGAGGGTGATAATTAGATTGATAATAGAAAAATAAATACCAAATAGATTAAATTCTATAAATTTCCTAATACCAAACCTAGACACAATGGCTCTCTATTAGTGAGTAGCATTGAATTTAATGTTGGATTTATATCCTATTATAGGACAAGTCCATTCATTTAGGACAATTTTGTTGCTAAAAACTATATACCTATGTTACAATCTTGTCCTAGTAATCAATAGTATTTTATGTTTCACTGTGTTTGATACATGAACTTCTACTCTATTTGGATACATTAGGATCAATGACATTTAGAAATAGCTAAAAGCATTGTCATTATATGACAAGGTGCTATTTTCTAGACCAATCCTCAAAAAATGAATGGACCAATTTGAAATGTGTTCCTATTAACTATTCTCTAGAATGAGTGATTGTTTGACTCTTACAATACTTAGAATGAATGGATTGAATGTCCTTAACTACTAGCACATTGTATCAAATTGCACAAAAAAATGTGTTTGTTGAGATAAGATGGAGGGGTTAATAGGGAAAATTAGATAAATTTGAATTTTAAAATTTAAATTGAAAAGAGACAAGTTCACAACTTTTGGGAAATCCTCACAACCATTGACTTTTGGGAAAACAATCATTTCCAAATGACGAAAAGACTAAATACAAATAGCTGCATAGATAACTAAGATAAAACAAGTAAATAAGATACATACACAACAATGATAAAACAAAGAGATAAGACAAATATATAAAAATATATGTATAAACAAAATAAAGATACATACATATAAATATATAAATAATTAGAAACTAAAAATGAAACCAACTTCTCATAAAATTATACTATTTATCATTATATGCGGAGCAAGTTCTTTGTATTATTTAGTAATATTTAGTGACCAAGTAAAAGCATGTTTGAGAAAGGCTTTATATGGTTAAGTGAAATCTATTAAGCTGACCAAGTCGGACATAAATATCAAATATAGTTAAATATACTTTTTCGTCCATCGAAGTAGTTAATTGATATGTTTTGACTTGGTTCCTTCATCGTGACATTGGAGTGCTAAGCATAGGGAGACCGTGAAATATTTTAAATAATTGAATATTATCTCAAATACTCTTTCAAATGCAAATAAACTCTACTCCTAGGGGGTTGAATAGGGTGTTAATAGACCTAAAAGCCATGTTTTAAATGTTTCATAGTTTAATAATGCTTTATATTTGTAGCCGGATTATCATCATTGATGACTTAGAATATTTCTTTTTGTCGTTGAATTTTTCATCTAAGAATTAGAACATTTATGTTAAATGTCATGTTTTAAATAATTCATAGATCAATAATATTTTTTGTTTATAACTCGATTATCATCATTGATGACTTTGAATATTTCCTCTTATAGTTGAATTTCTCATCTAAGAATTAGAACCTTCATATGTTATTGTTTAATATGTGACATAAATAAAACTTTATATATATATATAATGTTTTTTAATTGTATGAAAGATATTGTAAGTTTTAAGTGATAATTGGATGGTGTTTCTACATATTTTAAGAATGTTTATAGATCTATACATTTTTGTTTGAAGAATATGACTTGATTTGTAATAGTTGTTAAGTATAGGATAATTTATGATAATAAATTATTTTTAATTTGTATATTTGTTGGGTTTTCAACTTATTGATTTAGAGAAAGAAACTTGTGTATTATCAAATCTAACTTATAACCAATTCATAGATTATTAATGAATTGTGTATAAATATTATAAAGTATTTTATAAATCCATTTAGAAAATAAAACAGACCATATGAATAATCTAAATGATAAATCAATACAATTAAAACTTTGGATACTTAAGAATATAAGAGTGATAAATAATTTCAAGAATTCACAAAAATATATTGTGGCTATACTTGAACTCATGGCTATATCAATTTTCAGTTCTATGATATTACAAGAAAGAGACAGATATTGAGATTTAGAACTTAATATGGTATCATAGAATTTAGATTAGCAAGCCTTAAGAATTTAAAGATCAATGACAATTTAGTGGTTACAACTTAATCCACCTAGCTTGGTTCTTAGCTAATTGTGTGGTTTTATCCTAACAAAAATAGATCTTCAAAGTTTGTTAAGAATATTCATCTATATAAAATCTATGTAAGGAAAAATAGTTGGTTGCAATAACCACCATTAGGACATACTATAAGAAGAGAAGATCATTAAACATCCTTGCTAGGGAATTAGGCCACTTAATTAACTCAACACTATTACAAATTATAGAGAAATAAAAATATTTAATCTTGAACCAACAGATTTATAGGGTTCCACCTTTTGGGAGATGGAACTTGAACCTATTTCATGCTTTAGTTCATTAGGAACTTAGATCCCTCAACCAACTAACTCGATTTAATGATGGACTAGGTGGTTCCTTGTGTGATTGCATGGGGGTTCACCATTAAACAATTCTTTAAAAGAAGAAATTGAATGTAGTATACAAATTCACTATATGATCGAGGAATTTAAAGGAATGAAACAAGATGGACAAACTAAAATCAAATAGTAAAGTAACTAGAAGAATGATGGAGTCAAAGAAAATTCTAGAACTCTAAAATTTACCTTTTTAAATACACTAGGACTGATACGCCAAGTTGGGCAATTTAGAATCTTGAATCTTCTGATGACTAAGTAGGATCTATAGAAAGGTGGAAAAAGAGGTGTACATGGACCAATACACCAGGTTGGGTGATTTAGTCACATTAATAGGGTTTGACTAATATTTATGTAGCCTCTAGTGACCTTCTGTAGCTTCCTTCTTGATGGAAAAACTAAGGTTGTGAATAGAAGTCTGGTTAACCTACTAAGATGTTTGGTAGGAGATAAACCCAAGGGATGGGACTTGATCTTACCCCAAGAAAATTTTTCTTACAACACTTTTGTCAACAAAAGCACTGGTAGATCACCATTCTAGATTGTGTATGGAGGTAGTCCTAGGACTGCTCCAAAATTGAGGAAGATGGACCAATTGAAGAAGACAAGTGTCGAGGCCGAAGACTTTGTAGAGCACATTAGGAATATACATGAGAAGGTAAGAGAACATATTATTAAGATGACTATGTAGTATAAGGTGAAGGCAGATCATAAGAGGAGGTATATGGAGTTCCAGATTGGTGATGAAGTGATGGTTCACTTGAGGAAAGAAAGGTCTCTGGTGGGAACCTATAAAAATTGAAGATATAGAAGTTCGGTCCCTGTAAAATTTTGAAGAGGCATGATTTAGGGAAAGCATATTAGGTAGAGTTGTTGGATGGAGTCAACATTTCCCCTGTGTTCAATATTTTAGATTTGATAGAGTATCTTGAAGGTGGCACAGAGGAAGTACCAACAATGGAACAGTGTGACATTCCAACACCTACTTCAGAGAAGGAAGAGATTGAAGAAATCCTGGATAGTTGTGTGGGAAGGAGTACCAAAAACAGGTAGTATGAAGAATATCTGGTGAAGAGGAGAGGAAGGCCTATAGAAAATTCATCCTAGTTGTCTAAGGCAGAGGTTGAAAATTTGGGTTTTCCTCAACCATCTGAGACGTGACAGGCTCACTTCTCAAATTACCCTGGGTGTTTGATGCAGGAGCATCCAGTGGTGTGAGGGAAATCCTACATCACCCAAAAAAAAGAAAGATTTTAATTTCCTATTGGTTGTTTCTTAGATGTTTTTACATTGCTAGATACCCTCTTTAGCTATTAAAATATTCGAAGCAAAATTTGAGGCCCTTAGAGGCTCCGGATGGGCTCGAAAATATGCGAAAAGCCCTAAATATTGGCTATAGGCTAGAGGCCCTACTTTGTGCCACATCATCTTTTCAAGAGCTTTCCAGAAAAGGTATTATCATTGGAAATATGACGATCAGATTAAAATTTATGGCTTCCGGAAGTTGGTGCATTTTTAGAAATGTACTAATTTTTCAATGTGAGTTCAAATGTGAATTTCAAATTGTAATTTGGGCGCCAAACTACCAAAAATCAAATTTGAATTTTGTTTTGGCTCCAAATTGGAAAGGAGCTCTATTTATGGGTGAGATTTCTAATTTTTGGTAGGTTTTTGGAGAAAGTTCGCATGCTATGAAAGGGGGCCTTTTGTAATTTTTGTAATTTCTGTAATTTGCATGTATTGCAGAGGTTGAGGATTTGTGATCCTCTACATGTAAGAAGTTCCATTCTAAATGATAATAAAAGTTCTCTAGTTGTTGGCATCATTTTATGTGTCTTGGGTTTGCTCCCTCATAAGGGGTTTAACCCTCTTCTCATTTGTTCCTGCAATGTATCAATTTGTCTTTGGAGGGCTCTGAAACCCTCGGCTGCCAATGGATCTCTTCCATAAGCATTTTTGCCACCTTTGCCACCTTTGGCACCACCACACTTACTAGGAATCACTCTTGGAGCCATCTTGAAGATATTGAACCCACAACCACGGTCTTGGTGTGAACTGCCTCACGATCAGCGATCTATCCACACTCTCAAGAAAACCCGCTCTAATACCACCTGATGAGGGAGCAAACCCGAGACACATAAAATGATGCCAACAACCAGAGAAATTTTATTATTATTTAGAACAGAACTTCTTACATGCAGAGGATCACAAATCCTCAAGTTCTACAATACATGCAAATTATAGAAATTACAAAAGACCCCCTTTCGCAGCATGTGAACTCTTTTCCCCAAAAAGCTACCAAAAATTAGAAATCTTGCCCATAAATAGATCTCCTTTCCAATTTGGGGCCAAAACAATATTCAAATTTGAGTTTTGGCAGTTTGGCGCCCAAATTACAATTTGAAATTCACATTTGAATTCACATTTGAAAATTAGTACATTTCTAAAAATGCACCAACTTCCGGAAGCCATAACTTTTAATCTGACTGTCAGATTTTCAATGATAATACCTTTTCAAAAAGCTCTCAAAAAGACAATGTGGTGCAATGTAGGGCCTATGGCCAATACTTTGAGCTTTTTGCAAATTTTTGGGCCCATCCGGAGCCTCTAAGGGCCTCAAATTTGGCTTCAAATATTTTAATAGCTAAAAAGGGTATCTAGAAATGCAAAAACATCTAAAAAACAACTAATAGGAAATTAAAATCTTTTTTTTTTGGGTGATGTAGGATTTCCCTCACACCACTGGATGCTCCTGCATCACTTCTTGTTCGATCTTCAAGTCTGAAAGTATGATTCATGGCTTGGAGGTGAGTTTTTTTGAACAACCAGAATACTGAGAGGGGGGTGAATTGGTATTCTATTAAAATATTCAGCTATAAACCATCCAATCATTAAAATACATCTAATTGCAATTCAAAGTAAAGACATGTAAAAGACCATAACACCACATGACACATAAACACTAGGATTTTTACATGGAAAACCAAAAAATGGGAAAAACCACAATGAGGATTAGCTCACAATATATTATAACTAGTCATAGGCTATTGTATTGGCTTACAACTAGGACACACTATCCTTGTAAGGCTTGCATCGTAAAGTGATTACAAAAATAGAGGGTGGCTCATTGCCAAAAGGTGAACTAATAGAATACACCTTTCTTGTGTTGAGTTCAGTTCTAATTAAGCTCTCAAAAACAAAATCCTACATTGGTTTGAAGTTACAAAACATACACTATAATTCTACCTTAATACAGAATACATACAATCTCACATCACATTATCACACATCTCCTATTATCATATCTCACATTACATGTCACTCCTTTAATGAAAACTTGTTTCATATATATATGCTATTACATCCACATACATCAATTAGGTTGGCCTAATTAGATGTACTCACACTTAATTCAAAAATAACTTGTTGACCCCAAACAAACAAAACATGCACGACATAATTTAGGTTGGCCTGGACCTAAGAAAGATCTCTTTAGCATTCACAACCCATATTAACCTTCATTCCACTTATTCAAGTATAAGGTTAGCCAAAAAAGGACTTGATCATAAAATGTTGAACTTTTGTCATTTATACCATTCAACCCATTCAACCAAAATTGTTGAAAGCTTGTTCAAAGAAGAATTTAATATTTCTGAGTAACATACTAAGACTGTATAGGTGGAACATCGAACATGAGCAATTTTGGGCCAAATTATCAGATCAGAGTAACATAGACATAGTTTACCGAATAGACCAAACTGTCATCAAATGATGTTGGTATCAATGACAACACACTAGAAGGTTTCTTCTTCATTCTTCCAAAAAGTTTATGTGAAGATGACAAATTCTTGACAACTTTTTAAACTTTTTCTTCAAAGGATCTTCAAGCTCCAATTCACCTAGATCTGCAAATACACGTTAGGAGAGAAAAATGTTGTTTTGTTAGGGAATGGGGGTTTTCCTTGGTCAAACCCCATTTTGGAAATTAAACCTTGAAATGAAATAGAAAATCATGAAGGAATGATGAATGAATAGATGCAATATTGCAACTCACCAAACCCTTGAAATGAAGGTTGCAAACTTGTGTGAAATGGTTTCAATGGATGTGGATCTTGACTCTTGATTGAATTCTTGAAAATTTATCTTGAATGTTTACTTGAATCATTAAACCTAAATCACAAATTTTAGCTCACAAATACACATGATGCATGAAGAATTTGACATGATGCTTGAATCTTGAATGCAGCTCCAATTGCCTGATGATATGCTCTTGAATGCTCTTGTAAACTCTTGCATGAATACTTGAAGGCTCTTAGATTTCTTAGGTGAAACTCAGTGAAATGACCTTGTATTTATACTTGTTTATGCCCAATTTCTCAAAATTACAACACTACAAGTCATCATTCAAAATTTGAATATAAGGATAATAAAATCCCACCAAGAATTTGAATTAAAATAGGTCCTAGGTCAAAGTGGGGCTCATACGCTAGGTTGAGCATATGAGTTCTAGAGGCTTAAACCTAGGACACATACTTCAAGAAGTGTTATTTTCAAAGTCTCATTTGAAATCAAGTCCTAAGACCTAGGGAGGACCCATATGCCCAGAGGGGCATATGTGTCTCAGATCTCTAAATCTAGAACACATAGCCAGAAACATTAAATTATGATTTTTCATTTGTTAAATGTCGAGATTATCCTTAGAAAAATGTATTTAATTAGGGTTGTGAATGAAAAATAGGACCAATTAAGGGATAAATAAGTCATATTTTAATAGGAGGACCCAAAAATGTGTGAAAATGTAAAGGGATACATTTTTCTACACTACAAATCTTAACTATGCCAAATGTAAGCTAAGAATGAAAGTTTCATAGAATATGTGAAAAGATAATTGATAATTCCTTTATAATTTGTTTAAAGTGGATGTGTAAAAAATTTAATGTTTGTGTTAGTTGTGCATTAATTGGATTGTATTAGTTTATTATTTTATCTTTACCAATTAGTTTTTCATTATAGTGTTCACACTTATTATCGATCTTGTAATGGAAAAAGTAGTTTGTGATGATTATATCTCCTAAAATAAAACAAAAATTAATGTTGAAAAGTGTCTACAAGCTAACACACCTTATTTAGTAAGAATAAAGATAGAGTATGTGAATCAATATAGACAATATGAAGCAATGACATTGAATAAGTCTAAGTAATATAAAAAGTGAAGGTTGTTCATGGAATTAATTTCTAAATAAAAGATACATGTTGTAGGAACCTATGTATAGAAGTTGAAGCATCATGTAATTTAATAGGTAAATTTATTCAACTCATTTTTTTAAATAAAGCTACAATCATTTAAATTAGTTTTCTTCTATATTGAATGTATGTGTATTGATTGAGTTTAGAATACTAGATTAGTCCATCTTTAATTAAATACCTTAATCAAGATCACATTACATTTCCTTTGATTTACAAATTTAGATAACTATTTTTATCATTTTTTGAAGAGATGATTACTAACTCTTCCATGAATCAAGACTATCTCTTGATATTTTTTTGACATGGATGATATCTTCCATTTCCCATTAACATTATTTTCAACTAAAGTAAACATTAATTTGTTTGATCCAAATATCTATAAATTAAACATTCAATTTTAGTTAGAATAAATTTATTTATAAATTATACAACCTTAAGTGAGGCATCATTATATTTTACCTTAATCTTCTTCACTATATTTTTGGTCCTCACTAGTGTCCCTAATATAAAATGTATTGGTGAAAGTTTATACTATGAGATTCATAAAACTCTTATTATTACTTACACACTTTTATTTTTCATGCCCATGTTCATTTTTGTATCATCTAATTTTAACCAAAACCTCTTTTAAAATTTAATAATAGATCCATATTCTAACCCATTTTCAACATCATCAAACTTTGAGTTAAGTATATGTTACGAAAATAAATATTTTTTAAGTAAAGAAACATCCACATACCAATAATCATTTAGAGAAAATACTTCAAAAAATGGAGTCATTGGTAAAATTTGATTTTATTTTTTTATGTTTTTACATATTATTTTACTTCTTTGTTGAGATTTATCTAAGGTTTGTATTAGTTTAGAATAATTTTTTTTTTTTTCATTTTCTTCCTAGTTTAATTATGAATTATTACTTACATAACAATACTCAACCCCTATATTGAATCAAAACATGTCAATCCTATGTGACATAGTCCTTGGACATATCCTATTAATATCTCCATCAATCCATATCCTCTCCATCCCATTCAATTTATTAACCATCCCTTCCAAATAACCTTCATCCTTGTCTCTAGGATTGGATTATCCCTTGCCATTGATTCCACCATCAGGATGACAAACAAAAGAAACCAATAATCCAAAAAAATCCCAATATATAGCATGATCTATAAAACATATTATCCATTTGAATGCACATAAATCTAGGCATACCACATTCAAAATAACTTGTCCACCCAAAAATTACCATAAGATTTATTCCTTATATTGCCACAAGCTATTTTATAAGTATCAAAAACCAATGTAATTATCATTATTTGTATATATTGTTCCAAATATTTTTATTTTTATCATCATTAATAATAGCATCCTTGTATTGTTCTTATCATCAACAATTGTATCACCATCATCATAAAAGAAAAATATAGATCATATATTTACCATGGGAAAACCCTCATCCAATCCTCATGACTAATCCCTAGATACTAACCAATCAATTCATCCCCCAATCCCATATTCCTATACACCCTTGGCTTCAACATGTTATTCAATACCAACTTATTTGATTTTTACATATTTTTTTATTATACTTTGTATGGGTTTGTGTTTGTATATTTCCTATAGTCCTAATCCTCCATCTATCACATTCTCATAGTCACCTTTATTCTTGATATGATGGTAAGCCTCAATAATGGTCCTCTTGTATCACTATGCTATTTGTAGATTCCTTATTTTTATGTTTCATTCCATATGCACATGGAACATTGTCATCATGATCCATTTTATCATGGTGTATAACTCTAATGCTATATAAAATAAAAGGTTGATATTTACATGCAAAGTTACTAATGGACCATGTATACACCATCCATTTTCCAATTTATCATCCTTTATCCTTAACCAAATCATGAGTCATTTGTTGGCATTATATCCTGATGAGATCTCATCATCCACCATGTACAACCAAGTAATCTAGAATCATTGTGTCTAACCATCTTAGCAACATCAATAAATATTACTAATCCTCATCTATCATTAGATGTATATCCATGGTATGAAAATCATCCAAAAATGATTTCTCTCAAGTTATCTCTTATTAATCATAGACCACCGTTTTGCCATATTTTTTTCTTTTCAAGAGAACCCCTAGGTTTCATTTCACCCAACATCTCTCTTGACTAGGCATCACTTCCTTCATATTACTTAAGAAACATCCCTAAGAAACTAGGGAAAATTGGGCCATCAAAGCTTATGTCTACCCTACCTATTATTATTCTTTAACACAATTTTACTTAATAAAAAAATATATCAAATAGGGGGAAAATATAGATGCCTAAATATTTCTTAGTGTATCGCTAATCCTAATCAACAAAAAATATCACCTAGATAAGTTCTCTTTAGCTAAAGTCTCCCACTTATTTACAATATCTTATAATTTAATCATATTTTTTCCATCTAACATCACACATGGCAAAAATAATTAAATAATATTATAATTTAATTATAGCTATATTCCCTCCACCTATCCCAAGAATAAAAGACTCCTAAGAATACTTGTCCATATGGCTCCAATATTCTCTCTAGTAAACCTAATAAGGAAGGGGTCCTAGATGCACATGTCCCTTATATCTCTCATGGTTGCAACCACTTTCTAAAGTTCGTAAATGCATCTTATCCTTTCACATTCCAACAATTCCATCTCAACCCTCCATTCTCTCCTTGATCCTAGGGATATCCCCTAATTCATACTCCACCATTAATCTCACCATCATATCTCAATCGTGCATTACCTCTTCCAAAATTTTATTAATGGAGACAAATTTCCACCCATTTTAATATCATCACACTTTTATTTGAGTATATGCTATCAAAACATATAAATTTCAAGAATAGAATTAATATACCAATAATCATTAGTATCTTATCATTCAATAATGAAGTCATTAGTAAGATTTTAGTTGAATTTTTTTGTTATTGTGTTGTTTGTAATCATTTTTTGAAATCTATTTGAGATTTGTACTAGTTTGGAATAAGAAACTTCTATTTTGTCTTGTCTTCCTAGTTCAACTGTAAATTATTTCTTACAATAATAATTATAAAATATACTAAAAGATATTGTTACTGTTGAAAATTCTTCAAATCAGGTGAACATGTCCCCAAAATACAAACCTTCAAACCCAATTAATTAGAACAAAAATATACTACACAAGACACAAACATTAAACAAACTTAGAAAATAAATATGTTAGAAAATTTATAAATTAAAAATAGATATATCATGTACAATTACAAATATGGTAAAAATAATCATACATAACAAATACAAAACAAAAACCACTATAGAAAAGAAAGGGAGATATGGAGAAGTAGAAATATGTATGTAAAAGGAAATATTAAAATAATCTTCTACTAAAAGGAATGTCATGTATGACTAGTAAGCTACACTATGCTAGGGTCCATATGATGCTTTCATAATTCATAAATAGTACAAACTATGTTTTAGGGTGACTATGGAGAGTATCACAAAGAGGTGGGAAATATGAGGACCTATAGACTAACAAGTTGTATTATACTAGGTGGTTCATTTGATACTGATATTATAGAGAGAACAATAATAACTAATGATATAAAGGAAAATATTAAGGGAGCATAAAAGTGTAATGTCAATAATTAGAGCCCCAACTTAAAATAATTGCTTGAGATAAATAATGTAATTTATTTTAAGGTATAAAAGGAGAAGAAAATTTTGAACACAATGATATGCTGAGAGGGGGGTGAATCAACATATATTAAAAATTATCTCAGCAACAAGGTCATGGATTTGGAGCAAAAAACCAGTTGGAATAGTAGAGATAATGATGAACAGGAAACTCCATTACCGAGGAAAAGACAACAATTACAAGAGGATAGATTGGCTAGCATCGAGTGCAGCATGTCCAAGATTGAACAAAACATCAGGGCTACTGTTGCTAACAATCACAAAATTGCTAGGCATAACACCATAATCATCAATGCAATGGTGGAAAAGCTTGAAAAAAACTAAAAGGGTCCGCTGGTTGTGGATTTGGATGTGGACAGGGGAGGCAGCAGATCGGCTGGTGAAGGGATTTTGACTCGTAGCAGGGCTAACATCAAGAGGAAGACCCCGACTTCATCTCATACAGTCCAAATTCTCAAGCAGGGGTTACAGGACATGCAGAATGTCGAAAAGGAAGCCGAGGATTTACTAAACACCTTGGAGTAATGTGAAGTTTTGTTTGCTGGTTTTTTTGGGCAGTCCTTTTTTGGGGCCCTGTTGTCTTTTGTTGTTGTCGTTTCCTTTTTGGGACAGCTGTCCGATTGTTTGTACTTTCTCTATTTATCTTCTGTTGTTTTAACTTTGTGGTTTCAGGTCCCTGTAAAACCTATTTTTTCCTTTTCAAAAACATATATTAAAAATTAACCATTCCATTTGTAGATTAAAAACACATCACAATAAAGTTCTAAAAAAAACAAAAGAGAACACATGCATCACATAGAGAAACCAATATTTTTACATGGAAAACCCAATCAGTGAAAAACCACGGTGAGGATTAGCTCATAATGTATGTACCTCACTTCTAAAAATAAGTACAACATTTTAAGGCTCATTGCCTATGGACTTGTAGAGTAAGGTATGCAACCTTAGAGAAACATACAAAAGAACTGATAAGACTCACTATCTCAAAGAAGGATACATAATGTAATGCCCATCGTGCAAACCCCAGAGAACACACACAATGTGCATAATTTTTTTTTTAAAACAATCACATTAAACATGCAATAACATTAACCATAATCACATAGCATATTACATAGCTTTAACACACTTAGTTCTCTGGGGCACACGAGGTTACATCGCAACAAGTAAACGGAAATAAAAATAAAGATTACAACAATATCATTTATAATGATAACCAAGGATAAGGATACATCCAATAACCATGATGCAAGAATAATAAACATCGCATAAATACATCCATGATACATCTCTTAACATAGTTACAAATGATCCTAACTATTACATCATTATTATAATATTACATTACAATTTTTGATATAATAATTACATTAAATTCCCAAACATGTGGGATACTACAATTACAATGAACTCAAAAATACAAGGTGAATACTGGTACAACTCCAACTGTGGGAATGCTGAGAAGCCAAGATGCTGGTGGGGAACCCAATGGGTGCGGAGCACGTTCCACCCAACCATGTGAATTATAAGTAACTCACCCCCCGTGCTCAGAGGTGACAAGGAAGTGAACCCGACCATGAATGCCAAACCGAATCAACAACAACATGACACAAAACAAGTACAACTCAAGCATGCAATGAACAACCCTCAACGTTCACAAATCACATAACAAGTTAAAACTAAGAAACTCATCACAATAACATGAAGTACCACCAATTAGCAATCATGAAACAAATTCACAAGAGTCAAAAGCATCATAAAGATACAATATCCAGAGAAACCGAAACAACATCCAAAATACATTTCCAAATAAATCTGAAACATTAAAAAGAACATGATTCCATAATAAATCTAAAACAACCATTCAATACACCATTCCATAGGCAACAAGAAACAAGTCAAACAGGTGTCAAGTGGGGAGGGTCATCGCATAGCTCTCATGGGATCCCCTGGCACTTCCTCCAACTGAGGCACCGACACCCATCTATGGATTCCCTTGCCCTCAAAAATAACATAAAAATATAATATCTAGAGGCAACTACAACCAAGCACAAGGGTGTCAAGTGGGGAGGGTCATCGCATAGCTCTCATGGGATCCCCTAGCACTTCCTCCAAGTGAGGCGCCGACACCCATCTATGGATTCCCTAGCCCTCGAAAATAACATAAAAATACAATATCCAGAGGCAACTACAACCAAGCACAAGGGTGTCAAGTGGAGAGTGTCATCGCATAGCTCTCATGGGATTCTCCTGGCCCTTCCTCCAATTGAGGCGCTGACACCTATCTATGGATCTCCTGGCCCTTCCTCCTAACTGAGGCACCAGCACCATAGGGTAGCTAATGCGGAGCCGATAATCTCTCATGAAGACGAGACTACGACTTTGCCGACCACGACCTTCTCAGTCTATCACTAGTCTATGGTAGCCCTAATGCATAGATGAGGAACTCAATGTTTTATTATCTTGTGTTTTTTTAAAAATATCCAACCCCCTAAATTCTATTGTTTAGGTTATCACTTGTTTAACTACTCTTTCATTGGTTATCCTGAGCCCTTCCTCATCTTGAGGCACCGACGCCCACTAAGAGCCACTCTCCCTATGACCCCTAACATAAATCAAAACTAGGAAAGAGTTGAACTAACACATATAAATCATAAAACCAAAACCAGATACATGAGGCATTAACCATCTCGCAACTGCTCATAATCAAAAGACTTGCAAACCCATCCAACCCTTCCTAACATAACACCAATAACGCTCAAAAGCATAAACAAGGGTAAATAACACTTTAAATCACAACCCTCTGGAACAAGATTTTCACAGACCAATACGGTTCCCACATCGACAACTCTGAACAAAGAAAACCATGACATAAAAGAAAATTCAGATAACATTACAAGGTTGCACCACTACGTTTAATTCCACTCTCGATTATGTAACCAATTACAAATGTCGCAACAAGGTCTACAATCACCGTTAAAGTTCAATTATTGTATAACAAATTTGTTTAACCAAACGATCAAGAACAGTGTCATTTTAAAATATATCAAAATCTCTTCAATAATAAAAACATTGAGTTTTTAACTCAAATACACAATTATATTCTTAAAATATAATAACTCAACATTTAAATTAAACAATCATAATTCTATTAAAATACATGACATTAAATAACCTAATTGTAACTTCACCCTTTTTATAAAAAATAAAATAAAATAAAATACAATATATATATATATATTATATATATATAATATATATAATATACACATATAACAAAACATAAATAAAATAATAAATAAAAATTAAATTTAAAACAAATTTTGAAACAAGCCAGCCACGGCTTACAAAGCCTGCCGCGGCTGGTACAGTGGCCCTTACGGGCTGTTGTACACAGCAGTCTACGGACTGTTGCGCACAACAGTCCGTAAGGACTGTGTGTGGCCAGTCCACGGCCTTCTTGGGGCACGGGCGGGGTACGGCCCAGCCGTCCCCCCCCCAAACCCCCATTTGAATTTTAATAAAAACAAAACAATAAAAATTTTGATATACAAACACTTTATATATTTTATTTTATTTCTCACAATCAACACGAAAAATGAAATACGTTTTCCTGCGCACGGTACAGGAACAAATTTCGAAACTTTCAATTTTCCTTTTCTAAAAAAAATAAAAATATAAATACTTTAAATAAAAGATTTCAAATTTCGTTTTCATTTCCATGAACAAACTATAATAACAAGGCGTACGACCGATGCTCGATTATATTAAATATATGTAAAACAATATAAATCCATATATATATATATATATTTCAATATGCTGAGCAAAAGTACAAAGGGTAATTATAATTAACAAAATAACAGGTAAACACAGAGCAATGAATAGTTCTAGCCATATTTAAAAAATATATATATCCAAAACCCCCAAATCTGTTATCTTCAACAAATAAATCTTTTTTTTTTCTTAAAACTTTATCTATGTGGTTGAATGTTTCAGAAGGTAAGGGTTTCAGTTCTGACAAAATTGGTACAGTACAATAAATATTTTTATTTAATTTTAGTCTAATATTTTTCACTAATTTTCAATTCAATCAACAGTTTATTTTCCTTTCTTTAGATATATCATATTTACTAAATTTTGTTTTGTTTTCTCTGAAGCAAAAGATGAAAGAGAAGTACTAGAAGAAAATTATAAGAGGAACTTGGTGTTCAATGCTTATTCGAAAGTCTGAAGATGCCTGCTTGATTCTGATGACCTCGAAGAGTTCCTTGATCGTGCCTCCAAATCTCCTCTACAGAATTTCGCCTTCGAGCTTGAATCCTATTTTGTTGTTCAGAAGACTCTCCAGAACATTCACCAGAAACAGCTTGACAATCTCTCTCTAAAACTCTCCTCCAAATACAACAGAAGATTTCAATACCCTTTCTAAAATTTCAGAATACCTAGCCAATCTCTTGCACAACTTCTGTAACAAATATCTCTGTGTGTAAACTTACAAAAATTCTTAATTAAATAAAAGATAATATCCCTCTCTTCCCAAAACTTTTAAAAAAATCCAAAATAAAAGAAAATCATTCTTTAAAAGCCAGCTTTTTACTCAGAACTGTATTCTTATTGGCTCACACAATCTTTTTATTCTTTTCTTTGTTTTATTGTTTTTTTTATTTCTGTTTTTGCAACTTTACTTGCACATCACATTACTTATTTAATTTAAATAAATTATTCTCATAATTATCCACCACTAGATAATTGATTAAAAATAATTAAGTCACATTTAATATTTAATTATTATTTAATTGAAATACATGACTTTCAAAATAATTAGATCATTAAAATATTTAAATAGAATTTAATCTAACATTAAAATAAATAATTATTTCAATCACTTAAATAAAATAAATCATAACTTATAAAATGCCACCTTAAATTAAATACGACAAAAAAACATAACACAAAACACCAATGACGACGATTACACAAAAATGAACAATACCAAACAAACGAGACGATCTAACATCATGGAACAGGATGACTTCATCGTCACCTCTGTTTCAACATTTAACCGTTGGGCTATTGGTGCTCGCCCTGTCCTGCCGAAGCAGGTGGAATCGAGACTTGTACCTGCAAATCTTGCATACAAACGAAGTTGTGTACATGTGCATATATGTATAACATCAAAGCATTAAATCAAAGCACTGTATTGTGAGAAGGAATCAAAGCGTAACAGAGCACTCGTAACCGAGTGATGCTACACTGTCCTTCATCACATCTATCCTAACAATTATAATCTAACTCATAAAATAACATTTCTAAACTAACAATTCATCTCATGACATAATTCATTAAATCATTGCATCATAATATAATTCTGAAAATCAACTAACATAACCAACCATAATGTCATATGAAATAATCATGTCCATAATGAAATAACATCATCATCAAACATCTAACCAACCAAATCAAACAATGATAGTATCACAACAATCATAAGTAGCAAATGAACGCATAGAAAAATAATAAATCCAAACAGAAAGAGGAGGGGTACTACATCCTCCCCCCCATAAAATCGGCTTACTCTAGGAAGCCGGTAAACAAAAGAAAATAAGATTCCCTAATACAGGAGGCATCCTCACACACCAAGATGGTGAACTAATCACATTACAAACTAGTATCAAGCTCACACATAAGAGTAACAGATAATAGTACAAGTATTAGTAACATGGGGGTATTACATCCTCCCCCCCAAGGATATGGCTTACTTCGGGAAGCCATTAAATAGATAAGAGTAAGCACACAACAACCACGCAAAGAACACACCACAAAACACACACATAATTCACATCACTAGAAACCACATCATAGAAGGACACAAGGGTTCATAGTGCATCCTTGATAGGAAGGATATCGGTGCATTGCGCACTACACTGAGGGTCCTATCCTTTCCTATCAGTTTTCTGCACCTTCAACCCTACACCGGCTAAAAAAAGAAACTCAGGTTCACAACAAACACAACAAAAAAAATGAAACTCTAGACTCTAGGGACTAACCGCAAGGTTACATAGTGAGCACACATAGTGCCCAATGTATGAACCTATGCTCTGATAGCAAGTTGTAATGCCTGACGTGCAAACCCCAGAGAACACACACAATGCGCATATTTTTTGTTTTAAAACAATTACATTAAACATGTAATAACATTAACCATAATCACATAGCATATTACATAGCTTTAACACACTTAGTTCTCTGGGGCACGCGAGGTTACATCGCAACAACTAAATGGAAATAAAAATAAAGATTACAACAATATCATTTATAATGATAACCAAGGATAAGGATACATCCAATAACCATGATGCGAGAATAATAAACATCGCATAAATACATCCATGATACATCTCTTAATAGAGTTACAAATGATCCTAACTATTACATCATTGTTATAATATTACATTACAATTTTTGATATAAGAATTACATTAAATTCCCAAACATGTGGGATGCTACAATTACAATGAACTCAGAAATACAAGGTGAATACTGGTACAACTCCAACTGTGGGAATGCTGAGAAGCCAAGATGCTGGTGGGGAACCCAATGGGTGTGGAGCACGTTCCACCCAACCATGTGAATTACAAGTAACTCACCCCCCGTGCTCAGAGGTGTCAAGGAAGTGAACCCGACCATGAATGCCAAATCGATTCAACAACAACATGACACAAAACAAGTACAACTCAAGCATGTAATGAACAACCCTCAATGTTCACAAATCACATAACAAGTTAAAACTAAGAAACTCATCACTATAACATGAATTACCACCAATTAGCAATCATGAAACAAATTCACAAGAGTCAAAAGCATCATAAAGATACAATATCCAGAGGAACTGAAACATCCAAAATACATTTCCAAATAAATATGAAACATTAAAAAGAACATGATTCCATAATAAATCTAAAACAACCATTCAATACACCATTCCATAGGCAACAAGAAACAAGTCAAACGGGTGTCAAGTGGGGAGGGTCATCGCATAGCTCTCATGGGATCCCCTGGCACATACTCCAACTGAGGCGCCGTCACCCATCTATGGATTCCCTAGCCCTCAAAAATAACATAAAAATACAATATCTAGAGGCAACTACAACCAAGCACAAGGGTGTCAAGTGGGGAGGGTCATCGCATAGCTCTCATGGGATCCCCTGACACTTCCTCCAACTAAGGTGCCGACACCCATCTATGGATTCCCTAGCCCTCGAAAATAACATAAAAAATACAATATCCAGAGGAAACTACAACCAAGCACAAGGGTGTCAAGTGGAGAGTGTCATCGCATAGCTCTCATGGGATTCTCCTGGACCTTCCTCCAACTGAGGCGCCGACACCCATCTATGGATCTCCTGGCCCTTCCTCCTAACTGAGGCGCCAGCACCATAGGGTAGCTAATGCGGAGCCGATAATATCTCATGAAGACGAGACTACGACTTTGCCGACCACGGCCTTCTCAGTCTATCACTAGTCTATGGTAGCCCTAATGCATAGATGAGGAACTCAATGTTTTATTATCTTGTATTTTTTTAAACTATCCAACCCCCTAAATTCTATTGTTTAGGTTATCACTTGTTTAACTACTCTTTCGTGGGTTATCCTGAGCCCTTCCTCATCCTGAGGCACCAGCGCCCACGAAAAGCCACTCTCCCTATGACCCCTAACATAAATCAAAACTAGGAAAGAGTTGAACTAACACATATATATCATAAAACCAAAACCAGATACACGAAGCAATAACCATCTTGCAACTACTCATAATCAAAAGACTTGCAAACCCGTCCAACCCTTCCTAACATAACACCAATAACGCTCAAAAGCATAAACAAGGGTAAATAACACTTTAAATCACAAGCCTCTGGAACAAGATTTTCACAGACCAATACGGTTCCCACATCGACAACTCTGAACAAAGAAAACCATGACATAAAAGAAAATTCAGATAACATTACAAGGTTGCACCACTACGTTTAATTCCACTATTGATTATGTAACCAATTACAAATGTCGCAACAAGGTCTACAATCACCGTTAAATTTCAATTATTGTATAACAAATTTGTTTAACCAAACGATGAAGAACGGTGTCATTTTAAAATATATCAAAATCTCTTAAATAATAACAACATTGAGTTTTTAACTCAAATACACAATTATATTCTTAAAATATAATAACTCAACATTTAAATTAAACAATCATAATTCTATTAAAATACATGACATTAAATAACCTAATTGTAACTTCACCCTTTTTTATAAAAAAAATAAATAAAATAAATACAATATATATATATTTATAATTATATATAATATACATATATACATGAACTGGTATATATATATAAAATTATATATAATATACACATATAACAAAACATTTAAATAAAACATAAATAAAATAATAAATAAAAATTAAATTTAAAACAAATTTTGAAACAAGCCAGCCACGGCTTACAAAGCCTGCCACGGCTGGTACAGCGGCCCTTACGGGCTGCTGTACGCAGCAGTCTACGGACTGCTGCGCACAGCAGTCCGTAAGGACTGCTGTGCGGCCAATCCGCGGCTTCCTTGGGGCAGGGGCGGGGTACGGTCCAGCCGTCCCCCCCCAAACCGCCATTCGAATTTTAATAAAAACAAAACAATAAAAATTTTGATATACAAACACTTTATATATTTTATTTTATTTCTCACAATCAACACAGAAAATGAAATACATTTTCCTGCGCACGGTACAGGAACAGATTTTGAAACTTTCAATTTTTGTTTTCTAAAAAAAATAAAAAAATAAATACTTTAAATAAAAGATTTCAAATTTTGTTTTCATTTCCATGAACAAACTATAATAACAAGGCGTACGGCTGACGCTCGATTATATTAAATATATGTAAAACAATATAAATCCATATATATATATATATATTTCAATATGCTAAGCAAAAGTACAAAGGGTAATTATAATTAACAAAATAACAGGTAAACACAGAGCAATGAATAGTTCTAGCCATATTTAAAAAATATATATATCCAAAACCCCCAAATCTGTTATCTTCAACAAATAAATCTTTTTTTTTTCTTAAAACTCTATCTGTTCGGTTAAATGTTTCAGAAGGTAAGGGTTTCAATTCTGACAAAATTGGTACAGTACAATAAATATTTTTATTTATTTTTAGTCTAATATTTTTCACTAATTTTCAATTCAATCAACAGTTTATTGTCCTTTCTTTAGATATATCATATTTACTAAATTTTGTTTTGTTTTCTCTGAAGCAAAAGATGAAAGAGAAGTACTAGAAGAAAATTATAATAGGAACCTGGTGTCTAATGCTTATTTGAAAGTCTGAAGATGCCTGCTTGATTATGATGACCTCGAAGAGTTCCTTGATCGTGCCTCCAAATCTCCTCTACAGAATTTCGCCTTCGAGCTTGAATCCTATTTTGTTGTTCAGAAGACTCTCCAAAAAATTCACCAGAAATAGCTTGACAATCTCTCTCTAAAACTCTCCTCCAAATACAACAGAAGATTTCAATACCCTTTCTAAAATTTCAGAATACCCAGCCAATCTCTTGCACAACTTCTGTAACAAATATCTCTGTGTGTGTAAACTTACAAAAAATCTTAATTAAATAAAAGATAATATCCCTCTCTTCCCAAAACTTTTAAAAAAATCCAAAATAAAAGAAAATCATTCTTTAAAAGCCAGCTTTTTACTCAGAAATGTATTCTTATTGGCTCACACAATCTTTTTATTCTTTTCTTTGTTTTATTGTTTTTTTTTTTTTAATTTCTATTTTTGCAACTTTACTTGCACATCACATTACTTATTTAATTTAAATAAATTATTCTCATAATTATCCACCACTAGATAATTGATTAAAAATAATTAAGTCACATTTAATACTTAATATTTATTTAATTGAAATACATGACTTTCAAAATAATTAGATCATTAAAATATTTAAATAGAATTTAATCTAACATTAAAATAAATAATTATTTCAATCACTTAAATAAAATAAATCATAACTTATAAAATGCCAACTTAAATTAAATGCGACAAAAAAATATAACACAAAACACCAATGACGACGATTACACAAAAATGAACAATACCAAACAAACGAGATGATCTGACATCATGGAATGGGATGACTTCATCGTCACCTCTGTTTCAACATTTAACCGTTGGGCTATTGGTGCTCGCCCTGTCCTGCCAAAGCAGGTGGAATCGAGACTTGTACCTGCAAATCCTACATAAAAACGAAGTTGTGTACATGTGCATATATGTATAACATCAAAGCATTAAATCAAAGTACTGTATTGTGAGAAGGAATCGCAGCGTAACAGAGCACTCGTAACTAAGTGATGCTACACTATCCTTCATCACATCTATCCTAACAATTATAATCTAACTCATAAAATAACATTTCTAAACTAACAATTCATCTCATGACATAATTCATTAAATCATTGCATCATAATATAATTCTGAAAATCAACTAACATAACCAACCATAATGTCATATGAAATAATCATGTCCATAATGAAATAACATCATCATCAAACATCTAACCAACCAAATCAAACAATGATAGTATCACCACAATCATAAGTAGTAAATGAATGCATAGAAAAATAATAAATCCAAACAGAAAGAGGAGGGGTACTACATCCTCCCCCCCATAAAATCCGCTTACTCTAGGAAGCTGGTAAACAAAAGAAAATAAGATTCCCTAATACAGGAGGCATCCTCACACACCAAGACGGTGAACTAATCACCATTACAAACTAGTATCAAGCTCACACATAAGAGTAACAGATAATAGTACAAGTATTAGTAACATGGGGGTATTACATCCTCCCCCCCAAGGATATGGCTTACTTCGGGAAGCCATTAAATAGATAAGAGTAAGCACACAACAACCACACAGAGAACACGCCACAAAACACACACATAATTCACATCACTAGAAACCACATCACACAAGGACACAAGGGTTCATAGTGCATCCTTGATAGGAAGGATATCGGTGCATTGTGCACTACACCGAGGGTCCTATCCTTTCCTATCAGTTTTCTGCACCTTCAACCCTACACCGGCTAACAAAAGAAACTCAGGTTCACAACAAACACAACAAAAAAAATGAAACTCTAGACTCTAGGGACTAACTGCAAGGTTACATAGTGAGCACACATAGTGCCCAGTGTATGAACCTATGCTCTGATAGCAAGTTTTAATGCCCGTCGTGCAAACCCTAGAGAACACACACAATGCGCATAATTTTTTTTTTAAAACAATTACATTAAACATGCAATAACATTAACCATAATCACATAGCATATTACATAGCTTTAACACACTTAGTTCTCTGGGGCACGCGAGGTTACATCGCAACAACTAAACGGAAATAAAAATAAAGATTACAACAATATCATTTATAATGATAACCAAGGATAAGGATACATCCAATAACCATGATGCGAGAATAATAAACATCGCATAAATACATCCATGATACATCTCTTAATAGAGTTACAAATGATCCTAACTATTACATCATTGTTATAATATTACATTACAATTTTTGATATAATAATTACATTAAATTCCCAAACATGTCGGATGCTACAATTACAATGAACTCAGAAATACAAGGTGAATACTGATACAACTCCAACTGTGGGAATGTTGAGAAGCCAAGATGCTGGTGGGGAACCCAACGGGTGCGGAGCACGTTCCACCCAACCATGTGAATTACAAGTAACTCACCCCCCGTGCTCAGAGGTGACGAGGAAGTGAACCCGACCATGAATGCCAAACTGACTCAACAACAACATGACACAAAACAAGTACAACTCAAGCATGCAATGAACAACCCTCAACGTTCACAAATCACATAACAAGTTAAAACTAAGAAACTCATCACAATAACATGAATTACCACCAATTAGCAATCATGAAACAAATTCACAAGAGTCAAAAGCATCATAAAGATACAATATCTAAAGGAACTGAAACAACATCCAAAATACATTTCCAAATAAATCTGAAACATTAAAAAGAACATGATTCCATAATAAATCTAAAACAACCATTCAATACACCATTCCATAGGCAATAAGAAACAAGTCAAATAGGTGTCAAGTGGGGAGGGTCATCGCATAGCTCTCATGGGATCCCCTGGCACTTCCTCCAACTGAGGCGCCGACACCCATCTATGGATTCCCTAGCCCTCGAAAATAACATAAAAATACAATATCCAGAGGCAACTACAACCAAGCACAAGGGTGTCAAGTGGAGAGTGTCATCGCATAGCTCTCATGGGATTCTCCTGGCCCTTCCTCCAACTGAGGCGCCGACACCCATCTATGGATCTCCTGGCCCTTCCTCCTAACTAAGGCGCTGGCACCATAGGGTAGCTAATGCGGAGCCGATAATCTCTCATGAAGACGAGACTACGACTTTGCCGACCACGGCCTTCTCAGTCTATCACTAGTCTATGGTAGCCCTAATGCATAGACGAGGAACTCAATGTTTTATTATCTTGTGTTTTTTTAAACTATCCAACCCCCTAAATTCTATTGTTTAGGTTATCACTTGTTTAACTACTCTTTCGTGGGTTATCCTGAGCCCTTCCTCATCCTAAGGCGCCGACGCCCACTGAAGAGCCACTCTCCCTATGACCCCTAACATAAATCAAAACTAGGCAAGAGTTGAACTAACACATATAAATCATGAAACCAAAACAAGATACACGAGGCATTAACCATCTCGCAATTGCTAATAATCAAAAGACTTGCAAACCCGTCCAACCCTTCCTAACATAACACCAATAACGCTCAAAAGCATAAACAAGGGTAAATAACACTTTAAATCACAAGCCTCTGGAACAAGATTTTCACAGACCAATATGGTTCCCACATCGACAACTCTAAACAAAGAAAACCATGACATAAAAGAAAATTCAGATAACATTACAAGGTTGCACCACTACGTTTAATTCCACTCTCGATTATGTAACCAATTACAAATGTCGCAACAAGGTCTACAATCACCGTTAAAGTTCAATTATTGTATAAAAAATTTGTTTAACCAAACGATCAAGAACAGTGTCATTTTAAAATATATCAAAATCTCTTAAATAATAACAACATTGAGTTTTTAACTCAAATACACAATTATATTCTTAAAATATAATAACTCAACATTTAAATTAAACAATCATAATTCTATTAAAATACATGACATTAAATAACCTAATTGTAACTTCACCCTTTTTATAAAAAAATAAAATAAAATAAAATACAATATATATTATAATTATATATAATATACATATATACATGAACTGGTATATATATATATAAATTATATATAATATACACATATAACAAAAACATTTAAATAAAACATAAATAAAATAATAAATAAAAATTAAATTTAAAACAAATTTTGAAACAAGCCAGCCACCAAGCCATAAAGTTCGCCATCGGCCGGTATTACGTCTCCACGGTCAGCCACGCATAGCCTACTTGACGTTACGCGTTAATACAACCGTGGGCACCGCCAGGCGCCAACTGGCTGGCTCTTGTGGGTTGGTAATGGTCCAGCCGCCCCCAAACCGCCATTCAATTTTAATAAAACAAAACACAAAATTTTGATATACAAACATCTCTTTATATATTTTATTTTATTTCTCAAAATCAACACGGAAAACGAAATACGTTTTCCTGCGCACGGTACAGGAACAGATTTCGAAACTTTCAATTTTATTTTTTTAAAATAAAATAAAATATAAATACTTTAAATAAAAGATTTCAATTTTTTTTTTTCATTTCCATGAACAAACTATAATAACAAGGCGTACGACTGATGCTCGATTATATTAAATATATGTAAAACAATATAAATCCATATATATATATATTTCAATATACCGAAAGAAAAAGTACAAAGGGTACTATAATTAACAAAATGTAAAACACAAAGCAATGAATAGTTCCTTGTTTCATATTTAAAATATATATATATATCCAAAACCCCAAATCTGTTATATCTTCAACAAATAAATCTTTTTTTTTCTTAAAACTCTATCTGTTCGGTTGAATGTTTCAGAAGGTAAGGGTTTCAGTTCTGACAAAATTGGTATAGTACAATAAATATTTTTATTTATTTTTAGTCTAATATTTTTCACTAATTTTCAATTCAATCAACAGTTTATTTTCCTTTCTTCAGATATATCATATTTACTAAATTTTGTTTTGTTTTCTCTGAAGCAAAAGATGAAAGAGAAGTACTAGAAGAAAATTATAAGAGGAACTTGGTGTCCAATGCTTATTCGAAAGTCTGAAGATGCCTGCTTGATTCTGATGACCTCGAAGAGTTCCTTGATCGTGCCTCCAAATCTCCTCTACAGAATTTTGCCTTCGAGCTTGAATCCTATTTTGTTGTTCAAGACTCCTCCAGAACATTCACTAGAAATAGCTTTCTGACAACTTCAGAAAACTCTCCTCCAAATACAAATGTAAGATTCTTTCAATACCCTTTCTAAAATTTCAGAATACCCAGCCAATCTCTTGCACAACTTCTGTAACAAATATCTCTGTGTGTAAACTTACAAAAATTCTTAATTAAATAAAAGATAATATCCCTCTCTTCCCAAAACTTTTAAAAAAATCCAAAATAAAAGAAAATCATTCTTTAAAAGCCATCTTTTTACTTAGAACTATATTCTTATTGGCTCACACAATCTTTTTATTCTTTTCTTTGTTTTATTGTTTTTTTTAATTTCTGTTTTTGCAACTTTACTTGCACATCACATTACTTATTTAATTTAAATAAATTATTCTCATAATTATCCACCACTAGATAATTGATTAAAAATAATTAAGTCACATTTAATATTTAATTATTATTTAATTGAAATACATGACTTTCAAAATAATTAGATCATTAAAATATTTAAATAGAATTTAATCTAACATTAAAATAAATAATTATTTCAATCACTTAAATAAAATAAATCATAACTTATAAAATGCCACCTTAAATTAAATACGAGAAAAAACATAACACAAAACACCAATGACGACGATTACACAAAAATGAACAATACCAAACAAACGAGATGATCTGACATCATGGAACGGGATGACTTCATCATCACCTCTATTTCAGCATTTAACCGTTGGGCTATTGGTGCTCACCCTGTCCTGCTGAAGCAGGTGGAATCGAGACTTGTACCTGCAAATCCTGCATACAAATGAAGTTGTGTACATGTGCATATATGTATAACATCAAAGCATTAAATCAAAGCACTGTATTGTGAGAAGGAATCCCAGCGTAACAGAGCACTCGTAATCGAGTGATGCTACACTGTCCATCACATCTATCCTAACAATTATAATCTAACTAATAAAATAACATTTCTAAACTAACAATTCATCTCATGACATAATTCATTAAATCATTGCATCATAATATAATTCTGAAAATTAACTAACATAACCAACCATAATGTCATATGAAATAATCATGTCCATAATGAAATAACATCATCATCAAACATCCAACCAACCAAATCAAACAATGATAGTATCACCACAATCATAAGTAGCAAATGAACGCATAGAAAAATAATAAATCCAAACAGAAAGAGGAGGGGTACTAATAAAATTTAGATTAGAAAATTGATTATTAATTGCTATGAAGAGGCATCTAACACATGTTGATGTCAACTACAATCATTATTTCAAAAAAATGTCCCTTTACACTAATTTTAGGCACTTCATCTATTGCATTCTACTCTGCCACTAATCACTAGAAATCACCA
>VDFB02363227.1:134235-148850 GCA_007258455.2 Sequoia sempervirens
TTGATTTGGATACCCAACTCCCCGAAACTAGTTCTGACACTTTCTGGAAAAAATAGGACTCATTCGCCATGCATGGTGAATCAGTCCTAGTGACCATTTCTAGTGTCTTTTTCAAGTGTTCAAAGCCTATTTCTAGCCTCTTCTAGCTTCTAGGTTCATATCTTCAACTGGGTTATTTTCTATTTCAGTTTGTTTACATTCCTCGTCAAATTGTTTGAATACACATTGTGTTTTCCGACACTTTTGCATTAGGTTGGAATACATTCCTTAATCTGCATTTTCATTAATTTTCCATCATTTAAACACATCCTCATGTACGCACCTCATATCCATTTCCAATCTACTCATACATTAATCTTGATTGAAACATTGTGCATTTTGGACCCATTCCTCTCTCTTTTAGGTGAAATACCCTAAAGAGAAAAGATTTGGGAACAAAATACTTCATTTCTAAATGAACTGATATGACTCACTATCTCGAGAGAGAAGGATACATGAAAAATAGATTAGAAAATTGATTATTAATTGCTATGAAGAGGCATCTAACACATGTTGATGTCAACTACAATCATTATTTCAAAAAAATGTCCCTTTACACTAATTTTAGGCACTTCATCTATTGCATTCTACTCTGCCACTAATCACTAGAAATCATCACCTTCACAAATAAATTTTATTTTCTATATATATCCTCTACAAAAACTCAAAACCTTTATTAGGTCAGCTCCAATATGACCTTTAGAAGAAATTCTTGATATCTCATTAGTTAGCTCCAATTATGTATAATATTTGCAAGATAAAAAATTTAAAATTATTACACAGTATTCAGGATCCAAACATTTCATAACATATTCTTTAATTTTTTTTTAACTAATTAGGATCAATGACTGATGATGAAGACAAGTTTGCTTGTCCAAATAATGATACCGCTACCAAAATTGTTATCTGTTCACCTTTGCACTCTTGGGGAGAATCCAAAACTAACATATGGACCAAGAAAAAATAGTTTTAACTTATTGAAAATATATCCCCAACCTTATCTTGAAGAAACTAATCATCATATGATGGCGTAAGAGGAGAAACCCACTAAATATGCAAAATAGAGCAATCTAGATAGACTATAGCATGCTATTATTCAAAAAATAAACTTATCAACAATCAAAACACTTGATATTGCTAATCAATATGTCAAGAACACCAATTAACATGTTCACATAACTACAATACCAACACTTCAAATCTGGAGGTATGCGGATTATTCTAGTAAGCCTTCATCAACACAATATTCTACTACAGTGTAGACCATAACACTATTACTTGTAAATTTCACTATAGAAGGTGTGATGACTTGATTTCTCAGATATGAAACCTTTATATATTGAACAACATAGCATCTAAACCACAATACTGAATCTTTCATAGTGGAAATATCTGAACCAAAATACTATGACTTTTCCTTAGAGTCTTTACTGTGAATGCCTTGGATAAAATTTTGCACCTTATCCTATGTTTGGTACACCAAAATGAGATGATATCATAGTAGGAATGTTGGAAACATAATAAAGCAAGTGTACCCACCTCTATATAATATATACATCACCATTCTTCCTCGTATTGTTCTACAGAGATACACCAATTGATATCAACTACACAAAAACTACTTCTAGAGTATGTACATACTTCAACAACACATATTACATCAATGATAGTCCATAAATGGTTGACATCAATGAAAAGACTTATTTCCAACAATATCCCCCTTTTTCATTGATGGAAACACACATATGCTTCTCTCCCCTTTTGACATCAAGGGAAAAGGTTATGACATCTTTTATTTAAAACATCCAAAAATTATATGATCTCCCCCTTAATTATCTAGATTCTATAACTAATGCTCCTCTTGAGATGGAGATGCCTCAAAAATGATGTTATGTATAGAAAAAACCAAAAAATACACTACATTACTCCACAAAGACCAAAATTTTCTTGATTATACCTTTGTACCATCCTTAGAGGGTAGGATTTTCTTATGAATTTCTTTTAGTGTCACCAAAGTTGCAACCAATTCTACTTTTAATGAAGAAAGAATGTTATTTTTGCATTCAAACTATATGTACAAATCCTCAGCCTCCTCTGAAGTACTTGGAGCCTTCATTTTCTTATGAACACTTTCTGCATTTAGAAGCAATCTAGATAGTGAAGCAAGTTGTAAGTTGACTACTTCCCTCAACTAACCAAACTATTTCAATAAATTCTCTCTAGTCCTGAAGCATTGTCAACTACAAATGAATATTTTCTATTTGATATCTTATTGGTCCATTTATATCCTTTGATAAATCATATAATTTAGTCAATTTAGCAATTTGTGACTCAATGGTGTCAATCTAATCCTTAATATTTTTGGCGGATCTTGACCACTGAACAGAAAAAAATTATTTAGAGCAGTCACTCTATTTATACATTCTTTAAACATTTTCAAGTTTTCTTTCAATTTATTATGTGCATTAGCACACTAGTCAAATAACTCTATTATTCATTTATCATTCATTTTTCTTATGGCCTCTTGTTCTACCTTTTTCTCCAAGTGAGAGAATGATCCTTGAAGGAATCCATTAAAAGCTTTTAATTTTTGCTCTAGAGGCAAGGAACCATCAATTTTTAATTCTGGTAACCCTTCTTGAATGATCTTTATAGCATCATCAATCAATTCACTTTTCTTTACATGTTCTTGTAAGATTTCCTTCCTTACAGAGGTATGCAAAATATCACGAAGTTATAATTTATGAAGAGGAGACATATTAGATAGATTTACCTAACCTTCATGAGTGGGGATATGTAGAAGTTGAGGTGTTATCATAGGTTAGAATTGAACATTCAAAGACAATAGGTCCTTGGGAAAATTTGAAGATGATAAAATTTCACCTTTACCCATAGAAGCATCTTGCTTCTTAGAACCCTTTTCTTTTATATCCTAAACAATGTCAAGATTATCTTCATCCATCTACACAGTAGGTCCTAAATTGTTAAGACGAGGACCATTATATTTTGGAGGAGAGAGATCAACTTCACCTTGACCATTTGTCTCTTATGCATTATTATTCACTGGAGGAGCAGTTTCCTCATATTTCTTTTTTTCAATAGTAGTGTCATTTCCTTCAAAAATAAACAAATATATATCTTGAATAGATACGTCAGGGATATGTTGCAGGATAGTGTCATTCCTAGGAGTCTCCTTAGCCATATTTATTTATTCAAGTATCTTAGCTACCTTTTACTTTGGCTCCTTCTCTTCTTCCTTTTCTTTCTCCATAGTTGAGACTGTTTTCACTCTATGCATACTAGAGATAACTTCTTCTTCTCACAATCTAGAGGGTCCTTGCATTTCTTTTTGACCAGATATATCTTTTGTATTATTGAAAGGTTCTTGTGAAACACCATCAACATTACTTTGCATCTCATCAATTATTTTATTTGCAGTGACTTCAATTTCATTTTGAATATTCCTTTGTACATCTTCATCCATACTCATTAGAAGACCTATTCTTCTCTTGGTAAAAATATTTTTATCTTGTCTTTTGATAATATTTTGTTTCTATTCTTGAGAGATTGATATCCCAAACATATCAATTGCCTATTGTTTCATTTCTTGATTGGCTTTGATAACTACTTCTCTCCTTTTTCTCAAAGCCTCACCAAGGCTACCTAGAGCTTTATTAACTGTCATTGCAAAGGGAATGTTTTGCATAAGCATACATTCAATGATAACTTTCTCAATTATTTTCTTATCTTTTGAGGGGACTTCTAGATGATGTTCTAGATTGTACTATCTAGTAGACTATTTTCAACCATTTCATCTAATATTTCTCCAAAATCAAGAGGCCCATGTGTATCTAGATGGGTTTTCTCAGCACTCCCTTTTGTAATATTCTTCCCCCTATTATTTTACATAGGAGTATCTTCTTCTTTAATTTATTCAACATCATCTCACTCTTCCTTATTTGTTTTGTCTATTTTTTCCTTCCTTTTAGGCCTGACATGCCCATCTTTGGTCATCTTTTTCTTAGGAGAGATTATAGATGCAACTTTTCTTGTATTGTCAAATGTTTGAGTAGACTCAGAGGGTTGTAGAGAAGAAAAAAAACAAAGAGGATCTTCTAGATCTCCTTAGACTTTGAATGGGTTCCAAAAGAGAAGATTTGATAGTGGAAACTTCCCTAGGGCTATTTGATATGGTATTTGAAGATGTTGCTAAAATTTTGTGAAGTTCCTCTCTATATTTTATTTTAGAATATCGTAAATCACCTATCTCTTTAATCACCTTTCCACCTTTTTAGCGGCTTCCTCTCTCCTTCTAGTAGATCTCACCCATAATTTCTCTATATGTGCTAAATCATTTTACTTTGGGATCCTTAGGTTTTGATAGAAAATTTTCAATAGAACTCTGTATAAATTCTTCCTCAACCTCATAAGGTAGCTCAAAAATCCTTGAAGTTCTAGGCTCCACAATTTCCATTAAACAATTATCCATATTTACCATGAAAGTTATATCTTTTTCATACTTTCAAAATAAACTAGAAGGTATCCTATATCTCCCCTAAAACTCTTTTTGCAAATTCTTAAAGAAACCCTAGTACATGGTAGTATATGATTGTTCATCTTGAAAACTATGCATATGCTTCTTGATTTGTGTAGCTACCAAATTAAATTTATCCTAATTTTTTCATTTTAGGCTAGGTAATTCATTTAGGAAGAAAATTAAGACATATGACCAAATAAACAAACATGCAGTTATACTTTGTTTCCTTTGTTATTTTTTAGGCTCTCCATCATCTATTCTCTCAACAACTCACATAGATCAACATTGGAATTTTCCTTCACCATTTGATGTGTGGTGTGAATTTTTATGGTAGTGGCAGATCCTACCCTATTTGTGAAATATATTTTGTATGCAATTCCCATTAATGCATACCGTACCTTTGGATCAATTATATTCTTTACTATTAGGTTTCTCTTATCAAACTTAGCATCAATGAGTTCCATAATAGTTTCATTATTTACATATTTCAATGACCAGAATTGGTTCAAAGGCACAAAGAAAATTAACTTTTCTAATAACATCCTTTGTGATCAAGTAGAGTTTTTATAACCAAATAAAATTGTCATCAATACGGCTCAAGATGATTCTAACCCATTCCTCACTTTTACAAAAGTCTGAAAAGTCTTAGTAGATTTCTTACCCTTTTGTAGCAATATTCCCATACTCTGGCTTGTATCCTCCAATCTCATTTAGTAGCTCATGTCAGACTATTTCAAATGAAGAGGCATGTTTAATTTCTTTCAACTGGGCATGAATGTAAATTATTATGTCTTCATAGTACACAACACCCACTAGAACCTCTAAAAATGTGTCATCTTTGTCTACCTCCATTGCTTTGAAAGGAAATTTCTTGCATTTGGGCCTTTTCCTTTTAGTAATATCAATGAAATTTGGTGGAGCCATGATACCACTTTTTGATACTAGGGTTTTATAAACAAAACCATAAAATTACCTATGAAAACTTATGTTAGGGTTTACTTTGCAATGCACAGAGAGTATTCTCATCTTCCTCCTTCGCACTTGCATACACTTGATATCATCGAATGAAATCAATTTTGATCAATTTAAGATTAAATACACTTCATGCCAACCTTAATGATTCTTCATTAAATTCCTTTCTTAGTTCTTGGCATTAGCATATTTTTATAGTCAGTGATATCATATAGCACTATAATCCTTCAAGACACTTCTGTAGAGGGTGTGATTGCTTTGGAAACATGACCAACCAAGTCGATATCACTATTTACCATTATGTTGAAGGTTTTAGCATCTCATTTATTTTAGAGGTTTGACAAGATCTATAATTGCAACACCTCCTAAGTGGAATACACCTATTTAGTTATTGGAAGACTCATCTGCACTATGTTGAGGTACAAATTTATTCTTCATCTCACTTTCTTATTTCTTCTACCAAACTTTGTTCATATCCTTCCTTTTCTAACAAATGGTAGGCTTCTTTTGAGAAGCAAAAGATCTTACACTCTTTCCCTTACATAATCTAGCAATGTGTCCTTGTTTATTGTAATTATAGCAGATGGTACTAGCTTATGAAGCAAGATTACTTCTTCTCACATTAGATCTACAATCAACAACCCTATGACCAAACTTATTGCATGTGTAGAAATAACCATATAAATATTGAGGTGTCATAGCATTACTATTCCTTATCATTTTACTTTTGCATACATTAACTTTCAAACCAAATTTATTGCAAGCATAGCACTAACCATGAAATGATTGGGTGTTCACAACATCATACCTTGCAGGTCTAAAAGAGTTCTGACCCATCTTGCTCTTGCATTCAACTACCTTATGACCAAACTTATTACAAGCATAGGAAAAACCATTGAACATGGTAGGAGTAGTTTGTTTAAGATCAGGCTTCTTGAAGTTCTTATTTTTGCTTGGATAAGGATGAATTCTCCTTCTTTTCTATTGTTATGATTTGTTTTTGTATCTAAATACACATTTCATTATCCCCCAAAATTGAAATTTAATATATGTAAAAGAGAATAATATATATACAAATAGTGGAATATAATAAAAAAATTTCTCCCATTGTATCAATGTAATTATAAGGTTAGCATGAGTTTTCCAAGAGAGACAAACAATCACAAACAAGAATATATAAAAGGTAAAAATTAAAAAATATGGAAACCACATTCTAATTTATAAAGTTATCTATCTATGATTCACTTTAAAAAAAATCCAACTCCTAACGTTTATCATAAGGAAGAAGGAGGGGAACTCAAAGAGGGAAAACCATTAGATTTGTAATGGGAACCCCAAGTATAGTAAGAGATAAATATATAGCTGAAAATATTACATTGTCCTAGACTTCTTATGAGGTAACAATCAAAATATTATTTTAATTATTAATCATAGTGCCAAAATATATTTGAAGAACTCAAGCATGTGTTCCTCTAGACAAGAATTATGGGTGTCTTTATTGGGGTATGAAACTAACTATAATATAACCTTAATTGGAGTAAGAATGATAGCAAGGTAAATTTTCCTATACTAAAATATTTAATTAATAGTGGTCTTGATGTGGTGGAAAAGGTGGACTTATATTTTACTTATGGAAGGGTAGTGTAGGGTAATGCTCTTGCTTTTGATAGGGAGGGGGGAGGATTGTTGAGATAGAAAAAGAGAAATGGGGGTGGCACTAAAAATCATACCAACACTAGGCATTTATAGGGGAACAATAAATAGAGATGCTTTGGGAGTGTTAGGGATGAGGGGAGGGTTTATTGATTGTGCCAAGACCTCTTGCACCCTTTCAATGTGCAAGTCATCTTAGTCTTGATAAGTGATATAAGGGGTCACAATAGGATTATTATGAGGAGGAGAGGGGAAAGAAGGATGAAACACTAGATTGAGAGGTATTTTTATGGAAGGGTATGCTCAATATAAAGGACCTCCAAGGAAATTCTCTCTCTATTTGCAATATATTGATAGCAATTGCAGTCACTCACAAGCTAGCTCTACTAATGATATGCCTTAGATTGAGTTGTAAGAGGGAGATGATGATATTCTTGTACACTAGTTTTCTCCCTTCTTTGCTCAAGGGATAGGGTTGGAATAGAAGAAGTGTTGAATAGGTGAGATACTAAGGGAACATGAGGTGGTTTAACCATAAGGGTTTACTTTTCCCAAGTTACTACCATAGAGGAAAGTGGAGGAATAAAAGCTACAAATAGAAGACAAGGAGACACTAGTGTGTTGGGAGGATCTTGCACCATAGGTTACATGCTTGTTACTACAAAGGAGGTAGGTGGATGAATAGAAGCAACCATGAATGGGAATGAAACCTAGGAAATAGATTATCTAACAAGGGTGGTTTTCTTCATATATTTTGAGATGTGGGAGGAATAATTAATTAATGTCATGACTTGATTCTAGAAGTATAAGGGGGAAAAAGAGGCTATCAAAATAAAGACTTATTTTCCTTAGCTATCTTAGGGGTATGTAATATAATAGAAGTAGGTTGTGAGGTCTAGGATCTAACTATATGATATGATAGGGAGAGGAAAAAATAAGGATTCTAGATGACACGCCTTGAATTTATGATAATATTAGATAATAATTTAATGTGAGGTTATAGAGGTCCTATTAGGGCAGGCTAAAAATCATCTGAGGAAAAGTACACATGTAATGGGAGTGAGTGATATCTAGTGTGATGGATAGTGTGTAGAGCTCCCTTATGTGTCCAAACTTAAGGAATTATTGATAATAGAGTTACCACTTTCATGAAAGTGGGCAAAGTATTATCCCACTTCACATGAAAGTGATTAGAGGAAGGGGTGATAGAAAAAGGGAAATCCAAGCAATTATGTCCTACCTAGACTAGAAGGATGATCAAACCCAAGGTTTAAAGGGATAGGACATCATAAATATTTATAAATAATTCTAATTCCTTGTACTATTTTTCATATAGCTTGTGCACATACAACAATTTCCTCCATTATCACATTAAATATGAAAGCAAGACCAATAGGGACCCCATTATTGGGGTTCTTATTGAGTTGAACATGAATGTATAAAGTATTATCAATAATTTAATTAGGTGCATCAACTAAAGAAAATGATGTTGTAAATTTGGAAATGACTTACTCTCATGATGGTTAAGAACAAGAACCCACTATGGCTACCACATTAGAAAAATAGGATAAAGGCCTAACAAAAGGAGATTCCCATATGGGAGAGGCTAGAGTGAAGGTTATAAATTTCATGAAATGTTTTCAAAATGGATCATTATAAATTTAAATATTTAGATTATGTTTAACAACTAATATATTAGATATGTCAAGGCCATCTAAGATTTGGATGGCATAATAGTTCATATAGTCCTAGATAATATGTCAAACATGTATATAGTACTCAGTATCATGAATAGGTACTTAATGGAACTTATAGAATTCCTTTGGGTGATAATAATGTATAAGAAATTGAATGATAGTGAGTGAGGAAATTAGAGGAAATTGTACAAGGTTGTCGTTAAGAAATAATTATAGAAAGTTATGGAGAGGCTCAGATAATTTGATAAATTTCTAGTTTCTCTAATGTGTAAGTATAGGAACATCTATTGTTGTAGAAGTGTTAACAATATTGGAGCTATTTTATAATAATTTACTTTTTTTAATTTTGTGAAGAGGAGGAAGATCCCCTAGGAAAACTAGGGGGATTTGATGAGGTAAAGCCCTCATACTAATTGATTGGATATCAATTGTCCAATAAAGTAGTGAACTTATACATATGTGTGTGTGTGTGTGTGTGTGTGTGTGTGTGTGTGTGTGTGTGTGTGATCAAGTGAAAATATATGTTAGAAAATGAGCAGCAAACAAAAGAGTGCAAACAACAAATATAAACACCCTACACCTCAAGATGGGCCTAGTTGGATTCAAAAACAAAGTAAAGATAATAAATGGAGCTGATTTACCTTGTCTTGAATTGATCCTTTGGTTGGCCCTTGATTTTCGATGTTGTGTATGCTCCTTGGATGGAAAAAGATGCAAGTGTGGGATGTAAGATGGATGGAAAATGGGTGAGAATGGATGCAAATGCAAGTATTTTGGCTAAGTATGGCTCAAATAAAAAATTTGCAAGAGTTTGGCTAGCACAATGATCTCCCCCCAAAATGAGAGAAAAGAGGGGGTATTTATAGAGAATTTTGAATTCTCTAGAGAAATGGATGGTTGAGATTAAACCAACATGGCCAAGATGTAGGGCTATGGTGAGTTGAGAACTCACAAGCCCTCACATCTTGACATGTGGCATGTGAAGTGGCTTGAGAAAGATGATGTGTAAATGAGTTGGAAGGAGAGTACATGACATGGAGGTACTACATAGTACCTTGGGATTTGGATAAGATCTCCTCATAAAGGAGGTTCTTGTCCCCATGTGGGTGAGAGGACATGTGAGGAATTAAAAATTCTTCAAATATCCACATGGGAATGAGAGAAAGAATTTAAAATTCTTTGAAATGCATTGGGGGATTAAATGTGAATTATAAATTCATATGGCCGAAAGGGGTGCCTTCTCAAAAGGAAAGAAAGTCTTTAATAAGGTTGACTTAGGACACATTCCATAAATGACAATTGAAGTTGACCTAATTAAGTGATTAAGTTTGTGCAAATACCTGATTAGAAAAAGTAATGACATATTAGAGGAGAGAGTGGGGAGGGGGAAGAGTTCACATGGCGGTGTGACAAGTCAAAGATCACATGGGGAAGAGAAAAATGAATTTAATATTCCTTGGAAGGGTAAAAGAATTAAAAATTCCTTGAGAGGTTGATTAGGCTAGTTAATGAAGGATTAGAGGAGGGTTAGGTGGCTAAGAGAGATTAGAGGCCAACTTGCAAAAGTTGGAGGATGTGGCACATCCTAATCAAGGATTAGGCATGTGCACATCCCTAATGATGAGATTAGGAGAATAATTAAGATTAAAAAAGGGATGTGAAATGTGAGGAATTAAATAAATATCATATTTATTTAATTCATTTGATGAAAAGGAGGATTAAAGAGATAAAGCATTTCTTTATTAATTAAATACCTTAGGGATTTGGTAGAATTAAGGATATTAATTAAATATTATTAATATTACTTAATTATGCAAATAAAGGGATGCTTAGACAAAAGGGATAAATTTGGATAAATTAAGTGTCCAAATTTAGGTTTCTAAAATATATATATGGATGGGAATGAAGGATATAGTAATAATAATAATAATCTCAAATTGTGAGAGCTATAGGGGTTTAATAAATATGAGTTACACATCTAAGCTAAGAAGGGCATAGGGAATTGAGAGAGTAATGGTTGGTATTAGAAAGAAAAATCTATGATTTTTTATTTTTTCTTTGTTTATAATAAACAAGGTTAGTGAGTGTGACCTATGGTCCAACATTGACCTAGAAGTATTGAATAAGTTAGTTGAATGATTGATTGAATGATTCAAAATAGAGAAAAACTAGTCCAACATGGTATCCTAATTGATTGCGGGAAATTTTATTTATCAAAATATCTTAGAATATAAAATCATCATAAATTACTGTGAAACTTGATACATGTGTTTGAGGTTCTCTCTTACCATTATACCTATTAAATTAAGAAACCTTGGACCCTATAGATAAGAGATTGATGAGTAAAACAAAATAGAGTGGAATACATCTATAATATGGAGGAAGAAAAGGTTAAGTGGAGGTAGTAGAAAGAGAGGCAAGTTGGTGCTACAATTGTCTTATGTTTTGAATTATTCTTTTGATAACGCAGTCGACTATATGTGGATTAGGGGTGATACTACTAAATGTATGCATTGTAAGGGATGTGAAGGTGTGTTAAGTATTAAACACAAAGGATATTAAGGTTCCAATATTTCTTCTAGATAAGACGAAGTTCATGGTATTAGACAATAGTATAAAACAAATAAAAAATATATGAGCTCCCATTAACTATACAATAATCATAGTAATAGGTGTAGTAGTCATCACATTGATGATGGGTATTTCTATCAACATGAACAAATATGTCCCATTTATATTAGAACTTGAGTCTTTTATTTCCTTGATAATTACTTTATAAGTTGATACATTATCATGGATAATTTGTGTCAAGACATGAAGGAATTATAATCCCTTATAGTTATTACTTAATATGATTTGAATGAAACTAACCATTGATATAGCTTAAAAATGGAGAGTTTATTTTTCCATAATTCCTCAAAAACCATTTAATTCATGATCAAAATTATAAATGTGAGAATAAAAATATATAATGTGACCTCATGATCAAATAGTGTATCTAGAATTGGAGAAATATTGGATGGAGATATAGGTTACAAAATTATTTGGAAAAGGGAAGAACGAATTCCTAGGGTAAATTATTCACAAGAAGGGTGTGTAAAGTATAGAGCAATTCTTAAAGAGTATTAAATGAATGACAATAAGATATATTATGTTTTGGAATGCTCCTTCACACAAAGTTAGTAGAGTAGAGAGATTGGTTCATTAAACTCGGTAGTAATATTACAATACAAAAACTAAAATTCTAAAACAAATAATGAGGAAATATAATTTTATTCTTTCACTTTGCATTAAAGGTGTTGATATTTTTACAAGTTTTTATATTTTAGCAGTTTGAAAGGCAAGTTTCACAAAAAATTAAGAGATGAAATTCAAATCTACTAAATAAATTCATTTTATTTGAAAGTTATTTACATCTATTAAACTAGTGTTAATAAAAAAAGTACTATTTTTTATTTTATCTATTTCTGATATTGTGTTGATAACTCCTTTCTAAAATTTAGGTTCTAAAATAGAAAAAAAAGGATAATGAAGCAAAATAAAAAATGCTCTTTAAGAAAAAAACTAGTCAAAGTAAATGAGAATAGAGAAAATGAAACAACTTTCTAATTATAAAATTAAAAATTCTAATGATAAAGAACCTAGACTAGAAATTTTGAACCACTACCTTAGACACTAGCACAATGCATTGTCATCTTGTATGATCCAAAAATTGAAACTAAAATTTTATATAGATATATAATTTGCAAATAGAACTTGTAACAAAAACATTAGAGAATTAATAGGAAATTATCCAAAAATGAAGTTATAAATTTCTCCAAATTATAAACTATTTCATTTATAGGAGATAATAAGATAGAAACAAAATGTAAAGGATTAAAATAGATAATTCTAAATTCATTACAATCTATCTCCTTCTAGTGAAACCTAAAATTACCATAAAGAGAAAAAAATGTGTTTGGTGGCTATTTGGGTGGTTGCTTAAATAAAACCCCATATTAGTCTTTTAACCTTTATGTGAAATATTGTTTTGAATATATTTTCTTAGAATAAAATGACAAGGGCAATAAAAAATGGAATACTAGAAAAAAATGATAATTATAAGAATGTAAAAAGATCATATATGGAAAATTATTAGCACCAAAGGATTAGAAGATTGATAAAAGATATAAGAGAAGAGAAGAAATCATAAAACTAGAAAAAATATCACCTTTAGAGATTGAAGTTGGTAAGAAGAAGACTATTAACTCATATAACACTATTATCACAACTCTAGAAATGTTGTAATATTATAGTGGTCTTCACATGAAAACTAATTAAAATATTCACAAAATTATCATAGATATTTTTGGTTCTTTCTTGAGAGAAATGCTTGGAGATTTCCCAAAGGAAAAAAATAATAAAAGGAATGCGGATTAATTTTCCAAATTAGAAATTGTAGCAAGGATAAGGTTCAAATAACTACTTAGATAGTACTTAAAGCCATTACCTTCCTAAGTTTCGATAACGAAATGGACAAAGAAATGCTTGAATCACTATTGGAATAAATAAAAAATCTCGACACTAGTGTGTCCCATGGATGTTCACGCAATACGTTCCCATCCATTAAATTTGGACTCACTAAATTTCTAAAGTGGTAAAACCATCACAAGGATCATATAATATATAACAAAATGGTGTCAATATATTGAGTATAGGATAATTCATATTAACACTCCAAAGTGAGCACAATATATAATGTAAAATTTTAAGGGTATACAGCTTTTTACATTACACATACCTATTGATATGACAACTATTTGTAATTCTCACAAGATTCTTATCTTTAAAAAAAGGTAATCTATATAGTATATTTTTTGTAGAAATACTTATTTCTCATATTGTACATTGTCATAGTACTTATTGAACCTTATGATCAATGTTCTAGGTGGTCTAGGGAATAAATTATTTATGAAAGATATGATTTTATACTTTTTTATTTTTTTAAGAGATTAATAAATTAACACAAAAGAATGATTCATAAGTAGAAAACCTTAAAAATATGTATGTTACTTTTATTCACATTTTGAAATGAACATGGTAGAATAGATGTTACAAATATCATGACAATTGATGACAGTTGAGTAAAAAAGAGTGAAAATATCAAAATAGTTTTCCTATAACTATTTAGTTACTCATCCTCTGGAAAATGTGAACAAATTAAAAAATATGAATATTACATTGTAGTTACAAACAAGAAGGAGAAGGTGTTAACACTAATATTTTGTATTTTTTATACTTGTTATTGACCTCATGTCTAAACATTCATCCCCCACATTTCTATTTTGATTTCCTTGTTAGTGATCTATTTTTTAAAATATAGGGAAGGTCTCACACAATATGAGATTGACCCATTGAATTCAAAAATATAATTTCAAACTTGTGGAAACTCTCATTTATTACACTCATCATGATGACCGTACTTGGTGTATGTTAATATGGTTAATTACAATGTCCTAGTATTTAAAGACATTCATTATGGATTCATTCATCTCCAATTCCTATCCAAAATCTTATATTTTGAAGTAAATAATAATTTTAGGAACTCTTTGTGTTAAAGCATTAAAATAAACACAATTCTATATTAAATCATTTATCAACATTTGCACCATTGAATAGTGATGTCTTTGACCTCTTCCACAACCATGAAGTTGGTCAAATCAAGGGGATCGATCTAC
>VDFB02363227.1:148950-174709 GCA_007258455.2 Sequoia sempervirens
AAACTACTTCTAGAGTATGTACATACTTCAACAACACATATTACATCAATGATAGTCCATAAATGGTTGACATCAATGAAAAGACTTATTTCCAACAATATCCCCCTTTTTCATTGATGGAAACACACATATGCTTCTCTCCCCTTTTGACATCAAGGGAAAAGGTTATGACATCTTTTATTTAAAACATCCAAAAATTATATGATCTCCCCCTTAATTATCTAGATTCTATAACTAATGCTCCTCTTGAGATGGAGATGCCTCAAAAATGATGTTATGTATAGAAAAAACCAAAAAATACACTACATTACTCCACAAAGACCAAAATTTTCTTGATTATACCTTTGTACCATCCTTAGAGGGTAGGATTTTCTTATGAATTTCTTTTAGTGTCACCAAAGTTGCAACCAATTCTACTTTTAATGAAGAAAGAATGTTATTTTTGCATTCAAACTATATGTACAAATCCTCAGCCTCCTCTGAAGTACTTGGAGCCTTCATTTTCTTATCAACACTTTCTGCATTTAGAAGCAATTTGGATAGTGAAGCAAGTTGTAAGTTGACTACTTCCCTCAACTAACCAAACTATTTCAATAAATTCTCTCTAGTCCTGAAGCATTGTCAATTACAAATGAATATTTTCTATTTGATATCTTATTGGTCCATTTATATCCTTTGATAAATCATATAATTTAGTCAATTTAGCAATTTGTGACTCAATGGTGTCAATCTAATCCTTAATATTTTTGGCGGATCTTGACCACTGAATAGAAAAAAATTATTTAGAGTAGTCACTCTATTTATACATTCTTTAAACATTTTCAAGTTTTCTTGCAATTTATTATGTGCATTAGCACACTAGTCAAATAACTCTATTATTCATTTATCATTCATTTTTCTTATGGCCTCTTGTTCTACCTTTTTCTCCAAGTGAGAGAATGATCCTTGAAGGAATCCATTAAAAGCTTTTAATTTTTTCTCTAGAGGCAAGGAACCATCAATTTTTAATTCTGGTAACCCTTCTTGAATGATCTTTATAGCATCATCAATCAATTCACTTTTCTTTACATGTTCTTGTAAGATTTCCTTCCTTACAGAGGTATAGAAAATATCACCAAGTTATAATTTATGAAGAGGAGACATATTAGATAGATTTACCTAAACTTCATGAGTGGGGATATGTAGAAGTTCAGGTGCTATCATAGGTTAGAATTGAACATTCAAAGACAATAGGTCCTTGGGAAAATTTGAAGATGATAAAATTTCACCTTTACCCATAGAAGCATCTTGCTTCTTAGAACCCTTTTCTTTTATATCCTAAACAATGTCAAGATTATCTTCATCCATCTACACAGTAGGTCCTAAATTTTTAAGACAAGGACCATTATATTTTGGAGGAGAGACATCAACTTCACCTTGACCATTTGTCTCTTATGCATTATTATTCACTGGAGGAGCAGTTTCCTCATATTTCTTTTTTTCAATAGTAGTGTCATTTCCTTTAAAAATAAACAAATATATATCTTGAATAGATACATCAGGGATATGTTGCAGGATAGTGTCATTCCTAGGAGTCTCCTTAGCCATATTTATTTATTCAAGTATCTTAGCTACCTTTTACTTTGGCTCCTTCTCTTCTTCCTTTTCTTTCTCCATAGTTGAGACTGTTTTCACTCTATGCATACTAGAGATAACTTCTTCTTCTCACAATCTAGAGGGTCCTTGCATTTATTTTTGACCAGATATATCTTTTGTATTATCGAAAGGTTCTTGTGAAACACCATCAACATTACTTTGCATCTCATCAATGATTTTATTTGCAGTGACTTTAGTTTCATTTTGAATATTCCTTTGTACATCTTCATCCATACTCATTAGAAGACCTATTCTTCTCTTGGTAAAAATATTTTTATCTTGTCTTTTGATAATATTTTGTTTCTATTCTTGAGAGATTGATATCCCAAACATATCAATTGCCTATTGTTTCATTTATTTAACAGCTTTGAATAACATTTCCCTTTCCAGCCTCATCAAGACTAACTAGGCTTTATTAACACTATGTCATTGGGAGAAATTTTTTTGCCAAACATATATTCAATGACAAATTTCTTAATTATTTTCTTATATTATTACGAGGACTTCCAAATGAAGCTCATTATACTATCAGTAGACTATTTTCAATGACTGTTTCAATATTTCTCCAAAATCAAAGGCCCTTAATAACAGTTAGTTGGTTTCAAGCACTTTCCTTTTGCCAATCTTCTTCTCCTTATTATTTTCTATAGGAAGATCTTCTTTAATTTATTCAACATCATGACTCTTCTTTTTTTTTCTCTCTTTCTCCTTTCTTTGAAACCACAAGTTTATATTGGTTGCTTGTTTTCATAGGGAGATTAATAAGTGCAACTTTCTTTTATTTCCAAATGTTTGGAAGTAGACTCGGGCGTGAGTGAACTCGGGAGGCTATAGAGTAGAAACAACAAAAAGTTTTCTAGATCTCCTTAGACTTTGAATGGGTTCCAAAAGAGAAGATTTGATAGTGGAAACTTCCCTAGGGCTATTTGATATGGTATTTGAAGATGTTGCTAAAATTTTGTGAAGTTCCTCTCTATATTTTATTTTAGAATATCGTAAATCACCTATCTCTTTAATCACCTTTCCACCTTTTTAGCGGCTTCCTCTCTCCTTCTAGTAGATCTCACCCATAATTTCTCTATATGTGCTAAATCATTTTACTTTGGGATCCTTAGGTTTTGATAGAAAATTTTCAATAGAACTCTGTATAAATTCTTCCTCAACCTCATAAGGTAGCTCAAAAATCCTTGAAGTTCTAGGCTCCACAATTTCCATTAAACAATTATCCATATTTACCATGAAAGTTATATCTTTTTCATACTTTCAAAATAAACTAGAAGGTATCCTATATCTCCCCTAAAACTCTTTTTGCAAATTCTTAAAGAAACCCTAGTACATGGTAGTATATGATTGTTCATCTTGAAAACTATGCATATGCTTCTTGATTTGTGTAGCTACCAAATTAAATTTATCCTAATTTTTTCATTTTAGGCTAGGTAATTCATTTAGGAAGAAAATTAAGACATATGACCAAATAAACAAACATGCAGTTATACTTTGTTTCCTTTGTTATTTTTTAGGCTCTCCATCATCTATTCTCTCAACAACTCACATAGATCAACATTGGAATTTTCCTTCACCATTTGATGTGTGGTGTGAATTTTTATGGTAGTGGCAGATCCTACCCTATTTGTGAAATATATTTTGTATGCAATTCCCATTAATGCATACCGTACCTTTGGATCAATTATATTCTTTACTATTAGGTTTCTCTTATCAAACTTAGCATCAATGAGTTCCATAATAGTTTCATTATTTACATATTTCAATGACCAGAATTGGTTCAAAGGCACAAAGAAAATTAACTTTTCTAATAACATCCTTTGTGATCAAGTAGAGTTTTTATAACCAAATAAAATTGTCATCAATACGGCTCAAGATGATTCTAACCCATTCCTCACTTTTACAAAAGTCTGAAAAGTCTTAGTAGATTTCTTACCCTTTTGTAGCAATATTCCCATACTCTGGCTTGTATCCTCCAATCTCATTTAGTAGCTCATGTCAGACTATTTCAAATGAAGAGGCATGTTTAATTTCTTTCAATTGAGCATGAATGTAAATTCTTATGTCTTCATAGTACACAACACCCACTAGAACTTCTAAAAATGCATCATATTTGTCTACCTCCATTGCTTTGAAAGGAAATTTCTTGCATTTGGGCCTTTTCCTTTTAGTAATATCAATGAAATTTGGTGGAGCCATGATACCACTTTTTGATACTAGGGTTTTATAAACAAAACCATAAAATTACCTATGAAAACTTATGTTAGGGTTTACTTTGCAATGCACAGAGAGTATTCTCATCTTCCTCCTTCGCACTTGCATACACTTGATATCATCGAATGAAATCAATTTTGATCAATTTAAGAACCCTAATTTTTCTTCATTGTTCCTTTCTCATTTTCTACATACTAACGCTTTTTATTACTACAAATGATATCATAGAGCACTATAATCCTTTGAGACACTTCTGTAGAAGGTGTGATTGCTTTGGAAACATGACCAACCAAGTCCATATCACTATTTACCATTATGTTGAAGGTTTTAGCATCTCATTTATTTTAGAGGTTTGACAAGATCTATAATTGCAACACCTCCTGAGTGAATACACCTTTTTAGTTATTGGAAGACTCCTCTGCACTATGTTGAGGTAGAAATTTATTCTTCATCTCACTTTCTTATTTCTTCTACAAAACTTTGTTCATATCCTTCCTTTTCTAACAAATGGTAGGCTTCTTTTGAGAAGCAAAAGATCTTACACTCTTTCCCTTGCATAATCTAGCAATGTTTCCTTATTTATTTCAATTATAATGGGTGATACTAGCTTGTGAAGAAGGATTGCTTATTCTCACATTAGATCTACAATCAACAACCCTATGAAAAAACTTATTACATTTGTATAAATAACCATAGAAATATTGAGTGGTCATAGCATTATTGCTCCTTATCATTTTACTTCTACATGCATTATCCTTGAGACCAAATTTATTGCAAGCATAAGACTGACCATGTAATGATTGAGTGTTCACAGTATTATACCTTGCAGGTCTAAAAGAGTTCTGACCCATATTGCTTCTACATTCAACTACCTTATGACTAACCTTATTAAAAGCATAGAAAACACCATTGAACATGCTAGGAGTAGTTTGTTTATGATCAAGCTTCTTGAATTTCTTATTTTTTCTTGGAAAAGGATGAATGTTCCTTCTTTTCTACTATTATGATTATCTTTACATCTAAATACTCTTTCCATTATCCCCCAAAATTGAAAGTTAATATATATGTAAAAGAGAATAATATATATATAAATAGTAGAATACAATAACATTTTTTCTCCCATTGTATCGATGTAATTATAAGGGTAGCATAAGTTCTCAAAGAGAGACTAACAATCACAAACAATAGTATATAAAAGGTAACAATTAAAAAAGAAGAAAACCACATTCTAATTTAATAAAGGTATATATCATGAATCACTATTTAAACAATCCAACTCCTAATATTTATCCGCAAGGGAGGGGAACTCAAAGAAGGAAAACTATTAGACGTTGTAATAGAACCCCAACTATAGTAAGAGATAAATATATCACTAAAAATACAACATTGTCTTAGATTTCTTATGAGGTAATAATCAAATATTTTATTTTTTAAGATAAAACGGACATCGGAACTTCGGTGGTCACCCATCCGGTACTACTGGTAAGCAACAACTATGGATTTTTTATAGATGCAATTTGCACTAACATTAGTATAGTCCTTTTAAATATTATTTTAATTATTAATCACAATGCCAAAATATATTTGAAGAACTCAAGCATGGGCTTCTCTAGAAAATAATTATGGGTGTCTTTATTGGGGTATGAAACTAACTATAATAGAACCTTAATTGGAGTAAGAATGATAGTACCGTAAATTTTCCTATACTAAAATATTTAATTAAGTGGTCTTGATGTGGTGGAAAAGGTGGACTTATATTTTACTTATGGATGGGTAGTGTAGGTTAACGCTCTTGCTTTTGATAGGGAGGGGGGAGGTTTGTTGAGATAGAAAAATAGAAATGGGGGTGGCACTAAAAATCATACCAACACTAGGAATTTATAGGGGAACAAGAAATAGAGGTGCTTTGGGAGTGTTAGGGATGAGGGGAGGGTTTATTGATTGTGCAAAGACCTCTTGTACCCTTTCAATGTGCAAGTCATCTTAGTCTTGATAAGTGATATAAGGGGTCACAATAGGACTATTATGAGGAGGAGAGGGGAAAGAAGGATGAAACACTAGATTGAGAGGTAGTTTTATGGAAGGGTACGCTCAATATAAAGGACCTCCAAGGAAATTCTCTCTCTATTTTCAATATATTGATAGTGATTGTAGTCACTCACAAGCTAGTTCTACTAATGATATGCCTTAGATTGAGTTGTAAGAGGGAGATGATGATCTTCTTGTACACTAGTTTTCTCCCTTCTTTGCTCAAGGGATAGGGTTGGAATGGAAGAGGTGTTCAATAGGTGAGATGCTAAGGGAACATGAGGTGGTTTAACCATAAGGGTTTACTTTTCCAAAGTTACTACCATAGAGGAAAGTGGAGGAATAAAAGCTACAAATAGAAGACAAGGAGATACTAGTGTGTTGGGAGGATCTTGCACCATAGATTACATGCTGGTTACTACAAAGCAGGTAGGTGGAGGAATAGAAGCAACCATGAATGGGAATAAAAACTAGGAAATAGATTATCTAACATGGTTGGTTTTCTTCATATATCTTGAGATGTGGGAGGAATAATTAATTATTGTCATGACTTTATTATGGAAGTACAAGGGGGAAAAAGAGGCTATCAAAATAAAGACTTATTTTCCTTAGGTATCTTAGGGGTATGTAATATAATAGAAGTAGGTTGTGAGGTCTAGGATATAACTATATGATATGATAGGGAGAGAAAAAAATAAGAATTCTAGATGACATGCCTTGAATTTATGATAATATTAGATAATAATTTAATGTGAGGTTATAGAGGTCCTATTAGGGCAGGCTAAAAATCATCTGAGGAAAAGTACGCATGTAATGGGAGTGAGTGATATCTAGTGTGATGGATAGTGTGTAGAGCTCCCTTATGTTTCCAAACTTAAGGAATTATTGATAATAAAGTTACCACTTTCATGAAAGTGGGCCAAGTATTATCCCACTTCACATGGAAGTGATTAGAGGAAGGGGTGATAGAAAAAGGGACATCCAAGCAATTATGTCCTACCTAGACTAGAAGGATTATTAAATCCAAGGTTTAAAGGGATAAGACATCATAAATATTTATAAATAATTCTAATTTCTTGTACTATTTTTCATATATCTTGTGCACATACAACAATTTCCTCTATTATCACATTAAATATGAAAGCAAGACCAATGGGGACCCCATTATTGGGGTTCTTATTGAATTGAATATGAATGTATAAAGGATTATCAATAATTTAATTAGATACATCAACTAAAGAAAGTGATGTTGTAAATTTGGATATGACTTACTCTCATTATCATTAAGAACAAGAACCCACTATGGCTACCACATAAAAAAAATAGGATAAAGGCCTAACAAAAGGAGATTTCGATATAGGAGAGGCTAAAGTGAAGGTTATAAATTTCGTAAAATGTTTTCAAAATGGATCAATATAAATTTAAATATGTAGATTATGTTTAACAACTAATTTTTTTGATATTTCAAGGCCATCTAAGATTTGGATGGTATAATAGTTCATATAGTCCTAGATAATATATAAAACATGTATATAGTACTCAATATCATGAATAGGTACTTAATGGAACTTATAGAATGCCTTTGGGTGATAATAATCTATGAGAAATTGAATGGTAGTGAGTGAGGAAATTATAGGAAATTGTACAAGGTTGTTGTTAAGAAATAATTATAGAAAGTTATGGAGAGGCTCAGATAATTTGATAAATTTCTAGTTTCTCTAATGTGTAAATATAGGAACATCTATTGTTGTAGAAGTGTTAACAATATTTGAACTATTTTATAATAATTTACTTTTTTTAATTTTGTGAAGAGGAGGAAGAGCCCCTAGGAAAACTAGGGGGATTTGATGAGGTAAAGCCCTCATACTAAATGATTGGCTATCAATAGTCCAATAAAGTAGTGAACTTATACATATATATATGTGTGTGTGTGTGTTTGTGTGTGTGTGTGATCAAGTGAAGAAAATATATGTTAGAAAATAGGCAGCAAACAAAAATTAAAACAACAAATATAAACACCCTACACCTCAAGATGAATTTTCATTGGATTCAGAAACAAAAGTAAAGACCATAAATGTGGATCTGATTTTGTATCTTGAATTGATCCTTTGGTTGGCCCTTGATTTTTTATGTTGTGTATGCTCCTTGGATGGCAAAAGATGCAAGTGTGGGATGTAAGATGGATGGAAAATGGGTGAGAATGGATGAAAATGCAAGTATTTTGGCTAAGTATGGCTCAAATGAAAAAATTTCAAGAGTTTGGCTAGCACAATAATCTCCCCAGTGAAGAAAGGATAACATGGGAACTACAGAAGTGGATGGTTGAGATAGGCCAACAAGGCCAGATGTAGCAGGAGCTATGGTGGTTAGAGAACTCACGAGCCCTCACATCTTGACATGTAAATAATGATGGCAGAAAAGATGATGTGTAAATGAGTTAGAAGGAAGTACATGACATGGAGGTACTACATAGTACCTTGGGATTGGATAAGATCTCCTCATAAAGGAGGTCCTTGTCCCCATGTGGGTAAGAGGACATGTGAGGAATTAAAAATTCCTCAAATATCCAAATGGAGATGAGAAAAAGAATTTTAAATTCTAAGGAATGCATTGGGGGATTAAATGTGAATTAAAAATTCACATGGAGAACGGAGTGCCTTCTCCAAAAGGAGAAATCCTTTAATGAAGTTGACTTATGACACATTCCATAAATGATATGGGGATTAAGTTGACCTAATTAAGTGATTAAGTTTGTGCAAGTACCTGATTAGAAAAATTAATGACATATTAGAGGAAAGTGGGAGATTGGGAAGAGTTCACATGTGGCTTGATGTGACAAGTCAAAGATCACATGGGGAAAAGAAAAAGGAATTTAATATTCCTTGGAAGGGTAAAAAGAATTAAAAATTCCTTGAGAGGTTGATTAGGCTAGTTAATGAAGGATTAGAGGAGGGTTAGGTGGCTAAGAGAGATTAGAGGCCAACTTGCAAAAGTTGGAGGATGTGGCACATCCTAATCAAGGATTAGGCATGTGCACATCCCTAATGATGAGATTAGGAGAATAATTAAGATTAAAAGGGATGTGAATGTGAGGAATTAAATAAATATCATATTTATTTAATTCATTTGATGAAAAGGAGGATTAAAGAGATAAAGCATTTCTTTATTAATTAAATACCTTAGGGATTTGGTAGAATTAAGGATATTAATTAAATAATAGCGATATTACTTAATTAATGCAAATAAAGGGATGCTTAGACAAAAGGGATAAATTTGGATAAATTAAGTGTCCAAATTTAGGTTTCTAAAATATATATATATGGGAATGAAGGATATAATAATAATAAAAATAATAATAATCTCAAATTGATTGAGAGCTATAGGGTTTTAATAAATATGAGTTACACATCTAAGCTAAGAAGGGCATAGGGAATTGAGAGAGTAATGGTTGGTATTAGAAAGAAAAATCTATGATTTTTTATTTTTTCTTTGTTTATAATAAACAAGGTTAGTGAGTGTGACCTATGGTCCAACATTGACCTAGAAGTATTGAATAAGTTAGTTGAATGATTGATTGAATGATTCAAAATAGAGAAAAACTAGTCCAACATGGTATCCTAATTGATTGCGGGAAATTTTATTTATCAAAATATCTTAGAATATAAAATCATCATAAATTACTGTGAAACTTGATACATGTGTTTGAGGTTCTCTCTTACCATTATACCTATTAAATTAAGAAACCTTGGACCCTATAGATAAGAGATTGATGAGTAAAACAAAATAGAGTGGAATACATCTATAATATGGAGGAAGAAAAGGTTAAGTGGAGGTAGTAGAAAGAGAGGCAAGTTGGTGCTACAATTGTCTTATGTTTTGAATTATTCTTTTGATAACGCAGTCGACTATATGTGGATTAGGGGTGATACTACTAAATGTATGCATTGTAAGGGATGTGAAGGTGTGTTAAGTATTAAACACAAAGGATATTAAGGTTCCAATATTTCTTCTAGATAAGACGAAGTTCATGGTATTAGACAATAGTATAAAACAAATAAAAAATATATGAGCTCCCATTAACTATACAATAATCATAGTAATAGGTGTAGTAGTCATCACATTGATGATGGGTATTTCTATCAACATGAACAAATATGTCCCATTTATATTAGAACTTGAGTCTTTTATTTCCTTGATAATTACTTTATAAGTTGATACATTATCATGGATAATTTGTGTCAAGACATGAAGGAATTATAATCCCTTATAGTTATTACTTAATATGATTTGAATGAAACTAACCATTGATATAGCTTAAAAATGGAGAGTTTATTTTTCCATAATTCCTCAAAAACCATTTAATTCATGATCAAAATTATAAATGTGAGAATAAAAATATATAATGTGACCTCATGATCAAATAGTGTATCTAGAATTGGAGAAATATTGGATGGAGATATAGGTTACAAAATTATTTGGAAAAGGGAAGAACGAATTCCTAGGGTAAATTATTCACAAGAAGGGTGTGTAAAGTATAGAGCAATTCTTAAAGAGTATTAAATGAATGACAATAAGATATATTATGTTTTGGAATGCTCCTTCACACAAAGTTAGTAGAGTAGAGAGATTGGTTCATTAAACTCGGTAGTAATATTACAATACAAAAACTAAAATTCTAAAACAAATAATGAGGAAATATAATTTTATTCTTTCACTTTGCATTAAAGGTGTTGATATTTTTACAAGTTTTTATATTTTAGCAGTTTGAAAGGCAAGTTTCACAAAAAATTAAGAGATGAAATTCAAATCTACTAAATAAATTCATTTTATTTGAAAGTTATTTACATCTATTAAACTAGTGTTAATAAAAAAAGTACTATTTTTTATTTTATCTATTTCTGATATTGTGTTGATAACTCCTTTCTAAAATTTAGGTTCTAAAATAGAAAAAAAAGGATAATGAAGCAAAATAAAAAATGCTCTTTAAGAAAAAAACTAGTCAAAGTAAATGAGAATAGAGAAAATGAAACAACTTTCTAATTATAAAATTAAAAATTCTAATGATAAAGAACCTAGACTAGAAATTTTGAACCACTACCTTAGACACTAGCACAATGCATTGTCATCTTGTATGATCCAAAAATTGAAACTAAAATTTTATATAGATATATAATTTGCAAATAGAACTTGTAACAAAAACATTAGAGAATTAATAGGAAATTATCCAAAAATGAAGTTATAAATTTCTCCAAATTATAAACTATTTCATTTATAGGAGATAATAAGATAGAAACAAAATGTAAAGGATTAAAATAGATAATTCTAAATTCATTACAATCTATCTCCTTCTAGTGAAACCTAAAATTACCATAAAGAGAAAAAAATGTGTTTGGTGGCTATTTGGGTGGTTGCTTAAATAAAACCCCATATTAGTCTTTTAACCTTTATGTGAAATATTGTTTTGAATATATTTTCTTAGAATAAAATGACAAGGGCAATAAAAAATGGAATACTAGAAAAAAATGATAATTATAAGAATGTAAAAAGATCATATATGGAAAATTATTAGCACCAAAGGATTAGAAGATTGATAAAAGATATAAGAGAAGAGAAGAAATCATAAAACTAGAAAAAATATCACCTTTAGAGATTGAAGTTGGTAAGAAGAAGACTATTAACTCATATAACACTATTATCACAACTCTAGAAATGTTGTAATATTATAGTGGTCTTCACATGAAAACTAATTAAAATATTCACAAAATTATCATAGATATTTTTGGTTCTTTCTTGAGAGAAATGCTTGGAGATTTCCCAAAGGAAAAAAATAATAAAAGGAATGCGGATTAATTTTCCAAATTAGAAATTGTAGCAAGGATAAGGTTCAAATAACTACTTAGATAGTACTTAAAGCCATTACCTTCCTAAGTTTCGATAACGAAATGGACAAAGAAATGCTTGAATCACTATTGGAATAAATAAAAAATCTCGACACTAGTGTGTCCCATGGATGTTCACGCAATACGTTCCCATCCATTAAATTTGGACTCACTAAATTTCTAAAGTGGTAAAACCATCACAAGGATCATATAATATATAACAAAATGGTGTCAATATATTGAGTATAGGATAATTCATATTAACACTCCAAAGTGAGCACAATATATAATGTAAAATTTTAAGGGTATACAGCTTTTTACATTACACATACCTATTGATATGACAACTATTTGTAATTCTCACAAGATTCTTATCTTTAAAAAAAGGTAATCTATATAGTATATTTTTTGTAGAAATACTTATTTCTCATATTGTACATTGTCATAGTACTTATTGAACCTTATGATCAATGTTCTAGGTGGTCTAGGGAATAAATTATTTATGAAAGATATGATTTTATACTTTTTTATTTTTTTAAGAGATTAATAAATTAACACAAAAGAATGATTCATAAGTAGAAAACCTTAAAAATATGTATGTTACTTTTATTCACATTTTGAAATGAACATGGTAGAATAGATGTTACAAATATCATGACAATTGATGACAGTTGAGTAAAAAAGAGTGAAAATATCAAAATAGTTTTCCTATAACTATTTAGTTACTCATCCTCTGGAAAATGTGAACAAATTAAAAAATATGAATATTACATTGTAGTTACAAACAAGAAGGAGAAGGTGTTAACACTAATATTTTGTATTTTTTATACTTGTTATTGACCTCATGTCTAAACATTCATCCCCCACATTTCTATTTTGATTTCCTTGTTAGTGATCTATTTTTTAAAATATAGGGAAGGTCTCACACAATATGAGATTGACCCATTGAATTCAAAAATATAATTTCAAACTTGTGGAAACTCTCATTTATTACACTCATCATGATGACCGTACTTGGTGTATGTTAATATGGTTAATTACAATGTCCTAGTATTTAAAGACATTCATTATGGATTCATTCATCTCCAATTCCTATCCAAAATCTTATATTTTGAAGTAAATAATAATTTTAGGAACTCTTTGTGTTAAAGCATTAAAATAAACACAATTCTATATTAAATCATTTATCAACATTTGCACCATTGAATAGTGATGTCTTTGACCTCTTCCACAACCATGAAGTTGGTCAAATCAAGGGGATCGATCTACGACAAAATTGGCATATGACAAATTCATCACGAGCAATTCACTTTGCCAACAATTCAACATCATAAAATTCATTACCACCTGAGAAAATTCACCTTAAAATAAAATTCAATATATTGATTCCATAAGTAGCAAAATTAACACTTATTAATATTTTAATAAGAAAAAAAAAAAAAAAAAATAGATATTAATAGCAAAATATAGATGGGTTAATTTTTCCCTGTGATAATTGGCCAAGCGATGAATTTACTTGGTCAATGACTCAAATAAAAAATTATTGTGAAACTACGTTTCAATAAAGATGTTCTCTTAAATACTATTTATCCTTATGCAAAGAGAAACATAAAGAGTTTAAAGAGCATCACACTTATAGAAGTCTATAGAGTAAAAGATCATTTCCATGTGATCAATATAAATCATTTATAATATAGATTAAAGATGTAAACAATTCAAGATCGCTATAATCTCAAGACATATATAAGACTAAAATATTTCATTTCTATTATAAAAATTGAGTAAAATAAACCCTACATCAAAAATTATTCTTTCATCTTTATTTTACAAAATAAATTTTAACTAAAATCCCTTTACATTTATTTTCACAAATATCAATTCCTAACTGCTACAGCAAATAAATCTACATTAACTTTCACTTACTTTTATGCATTAATTTAATTCAAACTTAAAACCAAACATAAAAAAATAAAATGTTTGACTTGAAATATCAGATTTTAAACCCTAAAATCAGACCACAACCTTTAAAGGCGGACAATCCAAATTTGCCGACCCACGTAGACTACTGTCATGTTTGGCGATTTATTCTATTCTTACGGCATCTCATACGATTAAAACACATCCTCCCTACACGTTTAGAGATAAAACGATACCAATTTTTTAAAAAAATTGTAAGACTTTTTGAGAACGGGCTAGAAAAGGTCAGATTCCAGGACCGGGTCAGTCCAAAATTATTTGCCGGCTTTACCTGATGTCACCGTTTGGCCAGGAATTATATTATTCTTTATTTCATTCCAAATTGGAGTTCCAACTTTATAGATTACTACTAAACTCATACTTCTTTAGAACTATGTGAAAGTCTATATAAACAGGAGAACAAAGGTAGAAGCTCCAAGTTCATTGTTATGCTCTTTGCTAGTTAGAAATTAGCACATATAATTTCAATGGCATACTTTTTGGTTCCCCTCGTAATGCTTTTATTAGTGCCCACAATAAGTTCAGACCCAGATCCTCTGCAGGATTTCTGCGTAGCTGATACCACAACGTCCACACTTTTCATAAATGGGTTGCCTTGTATTAATCCCAATAACGCTTCTGCAAAGGACTTTACCACGTCTATTCTGAGCAAGCAAGGAAACACATCAGGCAATCTGTTCGGATCGAGTGTTGTTTTTACAACACCACAAGTCCTCCCTGGAATAAACACTTTGGGTATAGTGTTTGCTCGTGTAGATGTGGGTGTGGGAGGAGAGGTTCCTCCTCACACTCATCCAAGAGCCTCAGAAATAGTCTTCGTTTTGCAAGGAAATCTCACCGTTGGCTTCGTGGACACCACCAACAAGCTTTTCTCTGCAGAGCTCAAAACAGGAGATGTTTTTCTGTTCCCCCAGGCCCTCATACACTTTGTTCAGAACACGGGAGACTCAACTGCCTCCCTAATAGGAGCTTTTAACAGTCAAGCTCCTGGTGCCGTTGTAATTCCTTTAGCTGTGTTTGCCTCTAATCCGGCCATTCCCAACACAGTATTGGCTAAGGCATTCAAGATTAACCCTAATGAGGTGGATACAATCAGGAAGAGCCTCGGTGGCACCTGAGCAATTGATTTCTTCTTGAGGAATCGTTATTTGTGATGTTCATTTATATCCTGCTTGCATAGTTAGCAGTAATAATTTAGTGATTGAATTCTAGTGTTGGGGAATTTATTTATGATTCTCATTTCGTATCCTTCTTGCATAGTTCGCAAAGAATAATTGTATCTTCAATTTATAGTGCTCAACGAGTATGTCGCTCATCTGGGTATTATAAATATCAACGAAGTGCATGTCCTCTTCATTATCTTTATTAAAAAATTTAAGATCCGTATCTGATGTGTCTGGATAAATGTCTGTGTATATTCATATATGAGTTCTCTGACAGAGAAATTATGGTGTGCAGAATTTGTTATCATGTCTAATATTTCAGTCTACTTTGTAGACGATTTTATAATGCCTACATGCTATGTGGACGGTATTACTATTCTCGTCATCCTTTTTTCAAATAATAGTATTAGAAACTGGGTCATATAACACTGTTATTACAACTCTATAATTTTAATAATATAATGCATGTTGATGCTATGTGGATGCTTGAAGTTGGTAAGAAATATAATTCGGGGTCATATAAGACTGTTATGACAATCTATATTTTTTTTTAATAATATAATGGTCTTCACATGCAATGTAGACTAATTGAAAGCTTCACAAAATGATCATAGAGATTGTTGGTTCTTGCTTGAGAAAAAATCTTGAACGAAGAGAAAATCTAATTAAAAGAATTGGGATTATCTTTTCAAATTGGAAACTATAAAAAGGATAAGGGTCAAATAACTACTCAGATAGTGCTTAGATCCATTACCTTCTTAAGTGTTGGTTGTGAAAGGGAGAAATAAATGTTTGAGTCACCATTGGAATAAAAGAAAACTTTGACACTAGTGTGTTCCTTGATATCCATGCAATGCATCCCAGTTCAAATAATTTGGACTCACTAAATTTATAAAATGGTAAAAACATCACAAATGTAATAAAATATATAATAGAATGGTGCCAATATATTGACTTTAGGATAATTCAAATTAACACACCTAAGTGAGCACATGATAAATTTTAGGGGTATACAATTTTGTACACTACACGTATCCATTGATATGATAGCTATTAGTGATTCTCATGCAAGATTCTATCTTAAAAACAAAGTTAATATGTATAGTATAATTTTGGTGGAAATACTTATAAATCTAATATTTTATATTTCCATAAAATTTATGATCAATATTTTATGTGGTCTAGGTAATAAATTATTTGTGAAATATGAGTTTATATTTTGTGAAAATAAAAATGAGAGATTAGTAAACTAACACAAAATACAAAAAATTAAGTGCAAGATGTTAAAAATGAAAATAGTTTTCCTATAACTATCTAGTTAATCATCCTCTTGCAAATGTGAACAAATTAAAAAATACGAATATTACATCATAATTACAAACAACAAGGAGAAGTTAGTAAGCACTCATCCTAAACTAACAAGATTTGGGCTATATTTTGTTTGACATGTGTACTTATTAGAATTCTATTTCATTGGTGGAGAAGTCCGTCCATATAGTTTTTTAATATCACCAAGAGTGTATGCAAGGCTAAGTAAATTCATGTGTGATGATGCATGATGAATCAAAAATTGGTGTTGGATCATTTGTAATGGAATAAAATCTATAATGAAAGATAATATACATAATGGAATTTAATGACACCAATTATTGTATTCAATACTTGTATATTTTAAAGAATAGCGAGGAAGCACCAAATAATTTTAAGGCATAAATAATACTTTCTTGAGCTTGCACATCTAATCTCTAATAACTTTATCTTACTAAATTTGTCCAAGTACCCATTTATATGCACAAGTTTACAACCATATTTTAAATAACTATGAGCACATTCGTCAACACATACTAAGATCCATCGTATCCCAATAGGAGTCATTATGTATTAAAAATATTATTGTTTTCTCAAATACCTTATTATGTACTAGAATTTATTTTTAGGATAACATTGTCTTAATTTTGAACTAATTTATCACATGGAATTTCCTCATATTCCTTGCACCAAAGTTATGTTACAACTATGGATTGATGGATTATTAAGACTATTGTGTACTTGTCATCTTAAAGATATTTAGGTCATGTGCATTTCTAGTCTTATATGTACTTATATGAGATTAGTTGGAAATTGAGGCCACCTTACTCTTCTAATCTACGTATACTAAAGGAAAAAAAATTCACACTTATATAGACCTTATATTCTTACCATGCCTATTATTGATAGTTTTTTGTTTTACTATTACATGATTCACTCTTGTGATACTAATTTAATTTTCATAGTAAATGTGATTTATTCTAAGCATGCATTATATTTCATGTATTAATTTTCACTAGATACTCTAATTCCTTGCATTTGACTAATGTGAACAATTAAAGGGGAGGAAAAATATTGCTAACACTCCTCTAATAAGTTTGTAGATAGTTATAGGTATCAACACAAATAATCATTTCCATGTCAAGATGGATCCTTATCGCATAACATGGAAGTACCCAATATTCCATTACCACTTTCAATAATTGAACAATTTTAGTAACCCTACTCTCTCTAATCGACATATTTAATTAGCCGATAGGCTATTCTATCGTGAACCCCAATCGACATTTCTTCTCGACCGACTGAACCCCACAAATATCGGTGAGGTGAGGGAAGCGCTACAGTTGAATGGTATCAAATCTCCGCGTCAGGTCCGTTCCGTCTCGAAATCTCCGTACCGAAGAGTGGAAGGTGGGGTCGACCAAAATCATCTTTAAATATCTTTTAATCTGCTCTGCATGGGAAATAGGAAACACCGAGGCAGCTCGGGCTCCACGCAGGATCATGGTTTAAAATTTGACGCTGCTTAAACGTCGTCGTTTCTTTTTACATAATTTTTGTGTCAATAGAAAAGACAATTAACGATTCATTCAACACTCATTATGTTAAATAAACTTAATCTTGTATATATTTCTAATATAAAATTTTGTTTAAATAAAACTTAGCTGTTGCTTTGTTTTCTATGGGTCTATTGCAAGCTGTCCAAGAGTATGTTAGGAAGAATGGCAGCAGTGAAAACTGCCAAAAAATCGCTTGACGGGCATAAGTGACCGCTGAATTTAAAGGCGGACTACGACAGCGTTGTAATGGCGCCGTTCAGAGTGAATGACCCGACGTCCACCATCGAAGTTAGCGCTAATTTTGAATGTAATTGAGAAAGAGTTATGCTTCATAGCAGGTAGGCATCAAATAAAAATAAATAAAAACAAATAAAAATAATAAAATAAATTTTATAATATTAAAATTAATAATAATTTATATAATAAATAAAAATAAAATAAAATAATTTATATAATAAATAAAATAAAAAGATTTTTTAAAATAAAATAATATAATGAATTTTAATAAAAATACAAATTTATATAATAAATGAATAACTTATATATACTATAAAAGAATAATTAGCTAATAAGGTACAGGAGATCTCCTCCAGCGTCGGAAACCCCACCATGAACCCCATTGAGATCTTTTACATGGTGTGTTGTACACTCCTATTTGTCTCCATGATGTGAAAGGTAATATAGGAAACATTCATCGAGCCTTGGAGACTTCACACGCGGGCATATGGTGGGCATGATAATCACTAAAATTATAAACTAAGGTTGTATAGGAAGTGAACTATTTTGGAATGGTGGAGAAGGAGGTAAAGAAGTAGAGAGGGAAGGATAAGAAAGAGGAGGGAAAAGAAGTAGAGAGGGAAGAAGGATAGAAGAGAGAGGAGGAGGAGGAGTAAAGGGGCCGAGAAAGGGAGGGTAAGGGATAAGTGAGATAGAGATAGGGAAGGGATGGGATAAAAAGTAGAAGGAAGAGGCGAGGAGAGAGAGAGTGAGAGGGAGGAAAGGAGGGAGGGTAGAGAGGGATAGGGGAGATATAGGGAATTAGAGGAGAGAGAAGTGAGAGGAATAAAATTGAGGAGAGGGAGAGTAGAGGGAAGGAGAGAGAAATGGAATTGGGATGGAGGAGGGATGTGTGATATAGAGAAATAGAGAGGGAAGGGGAGAGCAAGGGGAGAGAGAAGTGGGGGAGGGAGGGAGGAGGTAGAGAGGGATAGGTGAGATATAGATAAAAGAAAGAGAGGGAGGAGTAAAGAAGTAGAGAGGGAAGGATAGAGAAAGAGAGAGGGAGGGGAAAAGAAGTAGAGAGGAAGGATAGAGAAAGAGAGAGGAGAATTAAAAGGGAGACGGAGGGAGGTACAAAGAGATAAGTGACATAGAGATAGGAATGAAGAGAGGTGGGATAGAAAGAAGTAGAGAAGGGAAGAGAGAGCCAAAGAGAGAGGGAGGGAGGGAGAGGTAGAGAGGGATAGGGGAGATATAGAGAATTAGAGGGGGAAGGAGATAGAGGTAGATAGGAATAAATGAGAGAGGGAGAGAAGTAGAGAGGGAATGAGAGAGAGAGAGAGAAATAGGTTGGATGGAGAGGGATGGATAAGGCATAGAGGGATATGTGATATGGAGAGAAATAGAGAGAGGAAGTGATAAGAGAGCAAGAGGAGAGAGAAGGGGAGGAGGAGGAAGGGAGAGGTAGAGAGGGATAGGTGAGATAGATCAGCACTTTCTTCACACAGTCCACTTTCTGACCATAAATAATGGGCTCGGCCCTATGCAGTAAGTATTGCACCTCATTGGGGTGCAAGTGCTAATAAATATTTCTTGCAATTATGTTGTTCTTTACCCATCAGATAAAATATGTTTAATACATGTATTTATTGTAAATTTTAGGTTCTTAATGAATGTACACATGAATGATTGAATAGGGCATGATGATGTTTAGGTCTATTAGTTTACATAGACCCTAATATCCTTTATATGTTTGAGTATTTACATTATATGCTTGTTTGTTAGTGTTCAATTATTTTGAAATATATATTCATTAAGGATTCACATGAATATCAAATTGGAGAAAAATATTTTTTAAAAAAATTTACACATCCATGCTAATTCCCATTTTCTTTTATGTCCATTTTTCTTGAGTGACCCTAAATATTTGAATACACCTAAATTTCACCACCTACTATCATTAATTCTACTCACATAATAACATATTGATAAATGACATGATCTTGTGAAAATTTGGGCACATTCTCTAATCCATCACATATCTCCACATAGACATGTCTTCAAATATTAGATGATACCTCATTTTTTTATGCACATCTTGAAATGCATTTGTCATTTATTATAGTTATTATTGCCCCATGTTTAAACATTCTACCCTAACATTTCTATTCCATTTCCTTGTTAGTGATCAATTTTATAAAATCTATGGAAGGTCTCACACAATGTGGGATTGACTCATTGAATTGAAAAATATAATTTCAAACTTGTGGCAACTCTCATTTATTACACTCATCATGATGATTCTACTTGGTGTATGTTAATATAGTTAATTACTATGTCTTATTATTTAAAGGTATTCATTGTGCATTCATTCATCTCCAATTCCTATCCAAAATATTATATTTTGAAGTGAGTAATCATTCTAGGAACTCTTCATGTTAAAGCACTAAAATAAACACAATTCTACATTAAATCATTTATTAATATTTGCATCAATGAATAGTGATGTCTTTGACCTTTTCCACAACCATGAAGTTGGTGAAATCATGAGGGTTGACATATGAGAAAATTATTGTGCAAACTAATAATGTCACTAAGGTGTTTTTTTAAATATTGTCTATCCTTACCCAAAAGAAACATTAGAGTTTAAGGCATCACTAGTCGTAGAAGTTTGAAGAATGAAAGACAAATTCTATGATGTCAATACCAATCATTTATAATATAGATTTAATCTCAAGACACATATAAGACTATTATATTTCATCTCTAATATCAAGATGAATAAAGTCAACACTACATCAAAAATTATTTTTCATCCTTATTGTACAAAATAAAATTTTAACCTCTACGTTTATTTTCACAAATATCAATTCCTAACTACTACATAAATTAATCTGCGTTATGCATTAATTTAATACACAAACTTAAAACCAAACATAAATAAAAAGTTTGACTTGTAATATCATATTTTAAACCCTAAAATCAGACCACAACTCCTTATTGCCGACCCACGTAGACTACTGTCATGTTTGGCGATTTATTCTATTCTTACGGCATCTTATACGACTAAAACACGTCCACCCTACACGTTTAGAGATAAAACGATACCAATTTTTCAAAAAATAAGCTGTAAGACTTTTGAGAACGGGCTAGAAAAGATCAGATTCCAGGCCCGGGTCAGTCCAAAATTGTTGGCCGGCTTTAACCTGCTGTCACTTTTTGGCCATGAATTATATTCTTCTTTGTTTCCATCCAAATTGGAGTTGGAAACTTTATAGATTTTTACTAAACTCATACTGCTCTAGAACTTTGTGAAAGTCTATATAAACAGTTGAACAAAGGCAAAAGCTCCAAGTTCATTGTTATGCTCTTTGCTAGTTATAAATTAGCACATATAATTGAAATGGCATACTTTGTGGTTCCCCTCCTAATGCTCTTATTAGTGCCCACAATAAGTTCAGACCCAGATCCTCTGCAGGATTTCTGCGTAGCTGATACCACAACGTCCACACTTTTCATAAATGGGTTGCCTTGTATTAATCCCAATAATGCTTCTGCAAAGGACTTTACCACATCTATTCTGAGCAAGCAAGGAAACACATCAGGCAATCTGTTCGGATCGAGTGTTGTTTTTACAACACCACAAGTCCTCCCTGGAATAAACACTTTGGGTATAGTGTTTGCTCGTGTAGATGTGGGTGTGGGAGGAGAAGTTCCACCTCACACTCATCCAAGAGCCTCTGAAATAGTCTTCGTTTTGCAAGGAAATCTCACCGTTGGCTTCGTTGACACCACCAACAAGCTTTTCTCTGCAGAGATCAAAACAGGAGATGTTTTTATGTTCCCCCAGGCCCTCATTCACTTTGTTCAGAACACGGGAGACTCAACTGCCTCTCTAATAGGAGCTTTTAACAGTCAAGCTCCTGGTGCCGTTGTAATTCCTTTAGCTGTGTTTGCCTCTAATCCGGCCATTCCCAACACAGTCTTGGCTAAGGCATTCAAGATTAACCCTAATGAGGTGGATACAATCAGGAAGAACCTCGGTGGTACCTGAGCAATTGATTTTCTTCTTGAGGAATTGTTACTTGTGATGTTGGTTTATTTCCTGCTTGCATAGTTGCCAGAAATAATTTAATGTTAGAATTCTAGTATTGGAGAATTTATTTATAATTCTCATTTCGCATCCGCAAAGAATAATTGTATCTTCAAATTGTAGTGCTCAACGAGTATGTGGCTCATCTGGGTATTATAAATATCAACGAAGTGCATGTCCTCTTCATTGCCTTTCATAAATTTGTTAAGATCCGTATCTGATGTGTCTGCATAAATGTCTGTGTATATTCATCTATGAGTTTTCTGACAGAGAAAATATGGTGTACAGAATTTGTTATCATGTCTTATATTTCAATCTACTTGTAGACGATTTTATAATACCTACATGCTATGTGGATGGTATTACTATTCTCATCATCCTTTTTTCAAATAATAGTATTAGAAACTGGGTTTTTAAAAAATAGAGCCTATTGAGGAAAATGAAAATATTCAAAATTAACAGATATATACAATTGCAAACGAAAATAAACTTTTCTTATAGGCTTTTCTGTCTTCTCTGCTCTCCTATTTCTTATCTCTGTGCTTCTTTGTATTGGGCCCAAGGCCTCTTTATTTTATAATAATATTTTTTAACTTTATGATAAAACCATTTCTTATAAACTTTTCTGTCTTCTGTGATCTCTTGTTTCTTCGTCTTTGTGCTTCTCTATATTGACCCAAGGCCTCTTTAAAAATATTTTTTATTTTATTTTATTTATAAGAAGTATAAACATAAGTATATGTTAATTTAGATTAATAATTCAAGGTTTTGGATGTTTTAAATGAAATGGTAAATAATATAAGAGGAGAGAAGGAATGGTAAAACTAGAATAATATCACCTTCAAAGCTTGAAGTTTGTGAGAAATATAATTCTAGGTTGAATGTAACATTGTTATCACAACTCTACATTTTTTTTAATAATATAATAATCTTCACATACAATGCAGACTAATTGAAAGCTTCACAAAATGATCGTATTTCTTGCTTGAGAGAAAATCTTGAACATTTCCAAAAGAGAAAAACTAATAAAAAGAATGGGGATTATCTTTTCAATTTTGAAACTATAGAACACATAAGGGTCAAATAACTACTTAGATAGTGCTTAGATCCATTACCTTCTTAAGTGTCGGTTGTGAGAGGGAGAAACAAATGCTTGAATCACCATTGAAATAAAAGAAAATTTTGACACTAGTGTGTTCCTAGATATCCATGCAATGCATTCCCATTAAATAATTTGGACTCACTAAATTTCTAAACTGGTAAAAACATCACAAACATAATAAAATATGTAACAAAATGATGCCAACATGTTGATTTTAGGATAATTCAAATTAACACACCCAAGTGAACACACATGATATAATGTAAAATTTTAAGTGGTATACAATTTTTTATATTATACATACCCATTGATATGATAACTATTTGTGATTTTCATGCAAGAGTCTATCTTAAAAACAAAGTTAATATGTATAATATAATTTTGGTAGAAATACTTATTTCTAATCTTTTATATTTTCATAACATTTATGATCAATATTTTATGTGGTCTAGGGAATAAATTATTTATGAAATACATGATTTTATATTTTGTGAAAATTAAAATGAGAGGTTAGTAAACTAACAAAAAAATACAAAAAATAAAGTGGAAGATGTTAAAAATATTTAGGTTACTTTTATTCACATTTAGAAATGAACATGGTACAATAGATGTTACAAATATCTTGACAAGTAATGAAGGTTCTTGAGAGTAAAAAGGAGTAAAACAAATAAAAATAGTTTTCCTATAACTATTTAGTTAAACATCCTCTTGCAAATGCGAATAAATTAAAAAAATATGAATATTACATCATAGTTACAAACAACAAGGAGAAGTTTGTAAACACTCATCCTAAACTAACAATATTTGGGTTATATTTTGTTTGACAATTATACTTATTAGAATTTCATTTCATTGGCTAAGAAGTCTTTAATATCACCAAGAGTGCATGCAAGGCTAAGTAAATTCATGTGTGATGATGCATGATGAATCAAACATTGGTGTTGGATCACTCGTGATGGAATAAAATGTATAATGAAAGATAATATGTATAATGGAATTTAATGACACCAATTATTGTATTCAATGCTTGTATATTTTAACGAATAGTGAGGAAGCACCAAATAATTTCAAGGCATAAATAAATCCTTTCTTGAGCTTGTACATCTAAGCTCTAATAACCTTATCTTACTAACTTTGTCCAGGTACCCATTTACATGCACAAGTTAATAACCAGATTTTACATAATTGTGAGCACATTCATCAACATATACTAAGATTCACCATATCCCAATAAGAGTAATTATATATTAAAACATGTAGTACAAAAAACAACAAAGGTTAGAATAAATTATTACTAAAAGACCACTTGTTACTGCACAACACAGCTAAAAAAGTATTTTTTAATTGTTCAAAAGTACATACCAATCTCGAACTATGTGAAGGTTGCAAAAATGACTCAAACTTTCACAACCAATCACATCCTCGATAAATTCCCTTTAAAATATGTTTTGTTAAAAAATTTACATCTTTGCCCCACAAAACATAAGTTCTGAAACCCAAAAATTCACGTGCACCAAATAATTCGCCAACATCATTTGCTGAAAGGTACACACATTATTTTCCCTATTAAGCGATTTGGAAAATGATAGTCCCTCTCCTTCAATAGGTACTAATTATTATTGTTTACTCAAATACCCTTTTTGTACTAGAATTTATTTTGAGAATAACATTGTCTTATTTTTGAACGAATTTATCACACTAAATTTCCACCTATAGTTATGATACCACTATGGATTGATGGATTACTAAGACTATTGTGTACTTTTCATCTTAAAGAGTTTTAGGTCATGCAAAAAAATTTCACACTTATATAGAGCTTATATTCTTAGCATGCCTAGTATTGATCTTTTTTATTTTACTATTACATCATGCACTCTCATGATACTAATTTAATTTTCATAGTGAATGTGATTTATGCTAAGCATACATTATATTTCATGTATTAATTTTTCCTAGATACTCTAATTCCTTGCATTTGATCAATGTGAACAATTAAAGGGGAGAAATATTATTGCTAACACTTCTCTATTGAGTTTGTATATTTTTATAGATATCAACATGAATAATCATTTCCATGTCAAGATGGATCCTTATCACATAATATGGAAACTTACCCAATATTCTATTACCACTTTCAATTATGGAACATGATGAGGGTGCAGCCCAAGACACAGAAAATAACCCACAAACAAGAGAATAATTTTATTATTCAGAAAATGGAGCTTCTTACATGCAGAGGATCTCAAATCCCCAAGTTCTACAACACATGCAAGTTACAGAAAGCTACAGAATCACCCTTTCACAATATGCGAGCTTGTCCCAAAAAGTTACCCAAAAATTAGAAACCCGCCCATAAATAGAGCTCCTCTTTAGTTTGGAGCCAAAACAACATTCAAATTTGAGTTTAGGCGGTTTGGCGCTGAAAATTTACAACATGATGTTCAAATTTCAAAAGAGCATTTGCAATTGTATCTTCTAGAAAGTGCGCCAACTTCCCGGGGCCATAACTTTTGATCCGGGACTCCGATTCGTGAATTGTTTGAACCATTGGAAAGGTCTCGAAGTCAATAATGCACTTG
>VDFB02363229.1:0-21894 GCA_007258455.2 Sequoia sempervirens
GTCTATATTCAAGCATCAAAAGAAAACATTCAGAATTGAATCATGCTATTCTATTTGGAAAAACACAGAGAAGCCTAGGTCTAGTAATATATGACAGAAACTATGAAAAAATAATAATAAACTTACCTTGTATGATGCTCCTCTTGCGTGCTATAGTCTCTGTAGCTGCTGCTTCAACTTTGGATTTGATTTCTGCAGCAACTGCCGCCATTTCTGAATGAGCAATGTTGGGTTTATTCTCAAAGATCTCATTCTTTTTGTTGCTCTTCATCTGAGTACTCTTATCAACTGCTTGAGCTTCCATCTTGCCCTTGTGATTTTCCTAAGAGTGCAAGCTTAAGCTTCTTATGAAAATTCCTTGTTGAGATGGACAATTTAATGCCTTCAATGAAATATTTTTCACGTGGTATCACTTTAATAAAGTTGTTTCACCATTTACCACTTTTCAATGTGAGTGAAGTGTAAAATTATTAAACAGAATTATTAAACTGATATTGCTCTGCAAGGAAAACAACGTAACATGGAAGTGGAATAGAACATCAAATAAAAACGTCCCCACCTAGAAAATCGTGAGTCCTTGCAAATGATCTCCACCATTAACATGAGAAAAGCTCAATGAAATTTTCTAAAGCCATGATCAATGAGTACCTCAGTGATCGTCGAAGTCTTTAAGGAAACATTGGATATTTATATGAAAAAAATTATTTTGCAAACATTGGATATCTGTGAAGACTTGTCCCAAATTCCAGTCAAATTGAGAGAATGAAAATGATCCAATTTAACATGAATATTTGAACATCAAAGTCTAACGTAGTGGGTAGTCCCTACAAAATAATTCCATCACCAAACATAATGTTTTTTATATTAATTTATTAATCTAAACTTTTAACATAAAAGAGGGGTAAAATTTTATTAAAACAAGAGAAAATTACATAGCAAAGTCATTACATAGCCTTATAAAGCTCCACCAAATGGTCCAACTATTGAGACAAATCAGGGGGTAATTGACCCCGATCAACCAAATTTCAATCATGAATATGATCAGAAGCCCATTTAGCCAAACAATCAGCAACACCATTCCACTCCCTAGGAATATGAGTGAAAGTAACAAACTCAAGAGAAACACAAAGATTGAGAATTTGTTCAATAATCAAAGCCAGGTGCCAACTAACATCATCTAACCTCCGCTTGTTCAGCAAGTTCACCACAACCTGGGAATCAGATTCACATATAATCTTGCGCCACCCCAACTGACTGCCACGCTCCACAGCCAGTAAAATTTCTCGAGCCTCCATAAGATTATTAGTATGAAGACCCTTATAAATAGAGAAAATAAATTGAACATCCCCATAACTATCTCGACCAACACCACCAATTCCAGCATGACCAGGGTTTCCACGAGAAGAGCCATCCGTGTTAATTTTTAGGATGCCTTGAGGAGGAGGAGACCATCTTCCTTCCCTATTCACCTTCGGTGTTGGATGCCTACACCTGTTGTGCATAAGCTACCAATGCAAAGGAGGAAGGTGAAGGTGGTTGAAACAACCAACATCAGAAGGAGCAATTGAATCAGTCAGATCACACTTAGCCGCGATCGTTTCTCCCAAAGAATGCAAAATTTTCCACCACAAGTGAGGGGCCCCCATCATCACATCCTGAAAAATTCGCCGATTCCTCTCCAACCAAAGATTCCAAATAATGAAGGATGGGCCAATCGCCCAAGCAACTTGAAGAAAGGAAGTAGAAAGCGAGGAGCCTTGCAGATCCACAAGCTGACTAAAGATAACAAGTATGTAGTTATAATTTATAAATTAAATTGAAATTGTAAGAAAATAAGTTTTAAAATTATAGATTATAAAACCTATTTAATAATTAGCTTCACATTTTAACGTTTAGAAAAATAGTTAAAAATGGAAAGAAAAAAATCCGAGATAAACTAGAATCCTAGTGCGATGGTAAAAGTTGTATATTCATGTAATTTTCATTTAAGTTTAAAATTCATGCTGTTTAGATTAATTTTAAGTATTGATACCATACAAGATAGTATATATTTACATAAAAATTAGAAAATAGTTTATTCCAGCTTCATTTATTTCAATATTTTAGATTTTTTTGATAAATTCATCATTCACCACCATAGTTTATATCTACATGTGTGGAGCATGCTCAATTCCATGTCCACAAATATTAACACTAAAATTTCATACTCAAATTATTAAGTTTGAGCACATGTTTTCCTCTTTTTGTAGTAATTATGATTTGGTGAAACTGTGTATTATTTCCAATTACATTGAAGGGTGGTGCATTACAGATTAACCCCATTTCATTTGAATGATCTAAAAATCTATAGAGAATATCTAGGTTAAAGAGAATCTAGTACACATTAAAAATAGGATTTTGAGACATCAACATTTGCATCAACATCCTATGAGCATATTGTATGGCTTGGATTGTTTCCTTCAATATTTTTTAATCATCATTCAACTAACTTGTCCAAGGGTTAGACTAAGCGAGAATCCCCTACCTAGAAAACTCCGCAATACTATTCCTAAGCACTATTACTCAATTATTGAAATTAAAGATATAGAGGAAAGCAAGTTATAAAGACTAAAAATTAAAGAAGGTTAGGTTCATAACTTTATTTCTATGTGCATGTTTAGTTTGGAAACACAAGGATAAACCATAGAGGACCATGTAGTTAGTTTGTTAGATACAATAGTAATCTAATAAGCCATAAAATAGTGATACATCAATAAGCAATTTGCAACAATTTACTATGTAGTGAAAATCTACATCAAATCAAGAGATAAGTACAACTATTTTATTAAATTAAGTTCTAGACTAAGTTTAACATTTATTGTATAATTCCACCACTTGTAGTGGAGTTGGCTAGGGCTTGGGGTTTGCATCCCTTGAGGTCATAGGTTCGACTCTGCTTCGTATTGGGAAAGGAAAGGGTCAGTAATATTACTTGTTCCTGCTCCACTAACACGGGGTATATAAACAGACTTTACCTCTAACCTCCATGAGGTTAGATTGATTTTAAGGTGCCATTCTCCAAAGCATTAGAAAGAGATCATCTTCCACATATTGTCAAGATTGATTGCTTACCACATATTGTCAAGATTGATTGCTTACTTTTGTATAATTGTTTGAAGACTTTGATAGGAGATGACATCTTGCTTCCTTCAGCTCAAAGGTTAATATTACCTTCATAGCTACTATCAATCTTTGTTTCAAATGTGCTAGACCTAAATCCAAACTATTAGGATATGGTTAAACTTCCAAATGAAGTCATCGAGGAAGTATTCTTGCAAGATATTGCTTTGCTGAAGAGTGTACAAAAGTATAATTTTTGGAAAGGGGAAGCATATGTGGGAGGGATTTTTCCAAGGCACTACTTGCATCATAAGGTTTGGTACCAAAATATATACATTGCAATGAAAATATCACTAGAGAATAACTCATCCAATTATTTGTACAGAGCTCTAGCCCACCATCATTTAGAACTAGTTGATGATATGGTAAAGAGATTCAAAGAAAAATATCATGCATTGTCATTTCTACTAACACATCATTGTCATAGTCAAGATAGCTCTAATAAACAAGTGACAAAATAGAAAGAGGTGGTGGAATCTGCAGAGTCTCAAGTTGAACAAAGAAATATGAATGCACATCAAGTTAGGCCAATTCCACAAATACAAGATATGAACATCACAACAAACTCTCATTCAACTCCACCGGCACAATAGAGCATGCATAAAGGGGAAAGGGTGGACGGATTGTTTGTAGGAAATGTTTGAAGCATGAACTTTTTGGAGCAGTATAGAATCAACCTGTAATCAGCTATTTGTTAAATCTAGTAAGATGATATCATATAGGTTTCCTCAAATTTTGACAAGTTTTGGCTTGAAAGCATGATTATTTTGAGATCAAGTTTTTGTATCTATCAAGCTGATATCATATAGGTTTTCTAGTTTTTTGATTTTGGACTACAAAGGAAATATTATTTTAATTAGGTACTTTATTATATGTATATATCTAGTCGGCTTATAGCCTTTTATTAAAAAAAAAAAACCATTTATTGAATAATCAATTGTTATTCTTAGATCTATATTGTATGATTAATTATGTTTTTATTTAGTTAATCTTCCCTACAAAAATTATATGAGGTGCTATTTTTTCTTACATAAATTGGTGAACTTGACATTTCTACATGATCTGAGATTTTTACCTTTAGTGTTTATTCCTTCTTTCATTAGGGTTTTCAAATGTACTTTTCTAATAGTGTTTATTTTATATGTAATTTTCTTATGTCTTTTATATCATGGACAACTGTGTCTTCTCCATGGAGGTATTATTGCATCATGTATGTGTTCTCCCCTCCTTACCATAGCTAGTTAGTACTTCTATTTCTTTCTCAAAAATAAACCCATTCAATTTTAGTTGAGATTAATTTTAATTTTGCATTCCATATGGACATTGCAAACATGAAAATTTGAGGCTAATAGAGTAGATTATAATACTAACCAACTCTTCTAAAAAAAAATTCAAAACACTTGATTAAGAATAAGGGTTAGTAAAAGATGATGAAAGCATAAAAATAGATCATTAAACGATCTCTTGTTGCACCATGTAATGATGGTAATCCTCATGGATGGTTGGATGTGAGTACTCTTTCTAGCTTCATAAGGTTGCATTCAAGTAGTGGATGAAATGGCTTGGGTTGAGGCCAATTTATAGGTTTTTTCCCAAAGAGTGGATGGCTAGAATTAAAATATGAGATGAATGACTCATATTGATTGAGGTCAATAGAGAGATGAAAGGAGGACAAGCGTCCTCATGTGATTGGATGAGATGGAGGGAGAGTGATTAAGGGGAGAATCTATGATGGAGATTTCTCCTTAGAGGAAATGGATGGATGAGATGGAAAGGGTATTTTTTGCCACCCTTGTTGAAATTTAAAATTATATTGGTAATATGTGCAAGGAATTCATCCATGTGTCATGGTACCAAAGTAATTACACATGTGGGGATATGAGAGATTTGAAAAGAGATAAGTTGTACAAGTGGATGATTATAGTATTAAGTGGATTAGCCCACTTAATAAAGTGTGGAGGAAAATGAGAAAATTAAATTATAAATATATATATTGGTATGATGATGTAGAACTTAGGTAAACAAAAAATTGGATCTATTTACCTAAGGTTGGCTATAGGAGGAAGACAATTGAATGGTTTAGGCTAGAAAATGGGCATGTGTGAATAATAATTCTATTGATTAATAAGGGGATAAAATTGGATAATTAATTAAATAATTAAGGTTGTATTAAATCAATAATAAAGGAATTAGTCAGGTAATGATTGTAAGAGTAACATGGGTTATTCACCTAATTAATTAATTAATATTAAGTAATTAATTAGGTAACATTTAGTCACTTAAGCTAAACTTAGGATTTCTTTTTTGCATTATTAGATTAGCTTATGCTATCCCATTACATAGAATTGTGACTCTTGTCACATGCCAATGTAATCCTCTCCTAGGGTTTCATTTGTACGATTTGTATCTCCTTCATAAGGATTGTTTCATTATTATAATCAATCAATTCAAGAATTTTATGTAAATTCTTTGTCTAGTTGTTGAGCACCAATGTGTCTTTTTGATCTCCTCTTTGTGATAGGATTATTTCTTGCAAGTGCTTTCTAAGTTCTGTGGAGTTGGTTTTTCAACTTCAACATGGCATTAGATCCTTGATTTGCAACTTCTTGGTCAAAATATAAGGGATCTAACCTTGAGAGAATTTTTGGCGTGTTTTGGAGTGAATCAAGCCTTTCCATTGCATCCACAGTGGTTGAAAACTTACAAATCAACTATCTTTTTGAAAAATGAAGAAGTCAAAATTTTGAGGAAAATTTTTAAGGGCACATTTTTCAAGGCATAAGATTATGTATGTTTTTATGAATTTGTACAGTTGTACAAGTCCGTACGGTGCCATTAATAGTTGCACAGGAACTCGACTTAAGAAAAAAATGTAGGGTTCATAAAAAAATTTAGGAAAAAAAATAGTAGATTTAAAAAAAAAAAATTGGCATTTTTTTTACCAGGAAGCATTTAATTTTTTGATGGCTGATTTTTTTTAAAAAGCGGTAAGTTCTAATTTAAAAATCTGGCATTTTGTATCTAGAAGACTTCGGAACATTCCAGTGACTTTTTAAAATTTCCCAACGACCTTTTTCTAGACCTTGACAACCAATGAATATTTTCCAGCAAGGGAATTTTTTGGCATTTTTTGGCAATATGTGTAATATTCTATTGACAATTTTTTTCTAGGGAGGCTAGATTTTTTCAATTAGAGAGGGAATATTCTCAAAATATTTCATTGACATCAACAGTATGACACTTGTTAGGGGCCCCCAAGTCTCCTCTTTAGCCTTTACGGAGCAATTTTTTTTTTTGGCCATTACTTGGGAATACGATATCATTTTTTGGAAAATGAGATATTGTCGAAAATATGGTTTTTCCAACTTTTTAGTGGTGTGGGTCTCATCACTTATTTTTGCTTCTAGTGCATTCTACCGCCTATAAAAATTAGAAGTTTTTTTTTCACTATTGAGCTCACAATTTTTTCTCAATTTCTCTAGTTTTCATGATTCCAACAACATTGGGATTGTCTCTTAGAGTTCTTCATAGCATCCATGCCATTTTTCTAGAATTTTATCCAAGCATATTTTATTTAGTTTTTGGTGTTTTTACACTCTGGTGAATTACTTGGATGTTATAGCTCTTGGAAACATCTTGTAACCATAGGATGACTTGTTTTAGGCTGTTACATATTTATTTCCTATTTTTATCATATTTGGACATTTTAGTCATGTTTTTTAGCATGTTGTCTTTTTGGAAATTGTAATTTTCCATTGTAAGCAATTCTCTTTTGCAAACACACTAAAATTATAAAGTGCCTCTATATCTACCCATGATTAGTGGGATCTTGCACATCATTTTGTGCCTTATTGTACTTGCACTATGATATAAAGTGCCATGGGGGGGAGTTGATGTTTTCCTTTGTTTGTCATCACACCTTTTGTCAAGTGAGTTTCCCTTCCAAAATAGTAGCCTCATGTGTGGGTTCCTTTTGTTTGCAAACACATTATATTTGTTGGCACTTTCATGTTTTCACATTCAAATGTTCTTAATTCTTCTTCGTGCACTTATTTTTGGAATTCAATTTTAGTGTACCTATCAACCCTCTCCCTTTTTTTGCATTATAAGGGGTTTCTACTATTGGTTCTAATGCTACATTGGGTTCACGTTGGATTGATCTATGTATACAATATTTTTTCCTATGTACTTCCAAATTCAGCATATATCAGTGGCTGGTTACCCTTGCATTTCGATGAGATGGAGCACTTACCATATGGACACTCTTGCATTCCTATTTTTGGAGGTGACCTTCCATTTTCACTAGATCAATTCTTTAGACTATTGGTACTTGTGGCATCTATATTCTCAATTTCTAGATGCTCTCCTTTGCTTTCCATCTGATTCGAGTAGTGTCGTTGGAGGCACAGATGCAAATTTTTGTCTTGTTGGTCCTAATCATCATCTGTTTTAAAGGAGGTCTTCTTTCAACACTATAGTAGTCATTCTTCTGCAATTTTTATAGCTTCATGCTTTAGTGGTGTTCTTCATGTTCATCCTTTGTTCCTACTCTTTTGGGACATTCTTGATTGGATGATTTTTTTAGTCCTTCACTCTTGTTTGGAGGCTTCTTCAATCCTTCACTTGTCTTTTATCTCTTTTTGGAGTGGAGTTTTCCCATGATGTTTTCTCCATTTTTCCACTTTTCAAAGATCTTTAGTTGTACATGAGTGCCTCATTAGGCATAGTTTTTGGGACCCATATTTTCTTTTCATGCATTCTTCCTTAGTTTTTAGCTTAAGTTCATCTTAAGGGGGGTGTTAGAGTAATGAGTTATTTAACTAATAAATTAATTCATATGATTAATTAAGTTGTCCCCTTTACTCAATTAAGCTAAAGTTAGGATTTATTTTTTGCATTATTATATTATCTTATGTTATCTCATTACATAGGATTGTGACACTTGTTGCATCCTGGTCTAAACCTCTCCTAGAGTTTCACTCCTATGGTTTGCATCTCCTTCATAAGAATTGTTTCACAATTGTAATCAATCAATTCAATATTTTTGCATAAATTCTTTCTCTAGTTGTTGAGCAACATTGCTTCATTTTATCTCCTCTTTGCAATAGGATATTTTCTTGCAAGTTATTTCTAGGTTATGTGGATTTTGTTTTACAACTTCAATAATGATAATAAATAAATTTAGGTGTCCATGGATCAAATAATAGTGATACATATCATGATGTTGTATCTTTGGATACTCTTTTATCATATTTATTGGTTTATGATGATGATAACCCTCATTTAATGAATAATGATGTCATGCCTTTTTAAACTAGGGATATATCTAAGGTTGATACTTTGTATGATGAGGTTACACCTTCCTTGGCTATTAATAAACTTGTTAAGCCTTATGATATTATCATTTTTACATGTCAAGATAGCCCTTAGACTCACACATCTTTGATGATGTATCTTACGAGGAGTCTACTATATAGAGATTTATGTGAGATATCTTATATTATACATTATCGTGATATGTCTTGTGATGTTATTTTTAATTTCCAACTCATATTCATTTTATAGCTATGCATGATGATAATTTACTTAATATGCTACATGATGATATATTTCCCTATGATAATACATATTCATCTTATCAGGTAGATGTTATTGTTCTATCATTCTCTTGTTCTTCATTCCATGATGATTTTGATGATATAATTAATTTATCCACTACCTTTTATAGATGAGGTATTGTAGATGGTGATTGCATTTCAAATGATGTCCTTCGTAGATAGATATTATGTGTACAACCAAGTTATGGTGAACTATGAAAAAAATTGAAGACCACTTCTAGAACTTGGTGGAACCCCTGAAATTCTTTGTGTTTCATTGATAAATTTTATAAAATTTGACTATTTTGTTGATTGAGACATGTCTTAGGGCTTAGGGTTTCAGTCATTCTTATTTTCTAGGGTTTATATGTGCCTTAAACCCTAAAAACAATTCAGAGTGTGAATCCCTTTACATGAGTTCTAATTCATAGTTGACTTCTTGTCACACATTCCTAGTCGCATTAGTCATGACTTATGTCATTAAGCTTGTCCTCTTCACTGGCCCCTTAAACCTAAGGATCCCACTTGTTACCCAATGAATTATTTTAAATGTTTCTTCATACTATATGGGTTGCAAGTTTTTAATATTAGCCACTTTCCTAAGTCTAAATGGATTTTAATATTTCGGCATTGGTCTAAAGTCTTGCCTAAAGTTTTATGATCCCCATCATTCAACAACCTAGTCGGCCCCCCTTTTAAGTATTAACAATTATGAACGTGCAAGTTTAAGCTTTTATGCAAGCCATCAGATCTATATGATTGAATCCTGACTACTCCTTATGCCCTCATTTGATCTTAATATTCATTAAAATATTTGAGTAGGCCAACGCGCTAGCACCACATGTCCCATATGATGGAGGATCCCATTGTATTTCAAAGGAAATAAGTAGTAAGCTTTAATGAGATCATAGATCAAGATGAGTTGGCTCGGGTTAATCCTGACCATTCCTTTCCAGCTCGCAGGGGACCCACCTTCATCTCTGTTCTCTTAATGGGGACTTTGGGAGGTTCCACTTGACATGATCTGCACCATTAAAAGAATTATATAAAGGCATGAAATATTTTTTCATAAGGTTGAAGGTATTAAAGCTCACACTACTAATAGGTTTTTTAAAGAACATGTCTTAAATGTGAGCCAAATCTTTTAATTTAAGCCATTCATCAAGCCCAAAGGTTATGCACATGGGCGAATGGTCTTAAAGGTAAAGAGAACACAGATGTGAGGTTCCAAATTTAATTTGGGCCACTCCTCACCTCCCCGTTGCTGAGAGTTCCACACAAGTTAAACTCAATAGAGGAGCGAGAAGGCCCACATGTGGATTTTCTTAGCACTCATGAAGATGGTGGAGCCTACGAGTGACTTGGAAGGAAAATTCCACATGGTGAATCTTGATTGGTCAATGGTGATAGTTGTTTATGGTCATATGTTTTAAACTTCTTTTATTGAATTTGAACTATTTGTCAAGCCATCTCACTACATAATAAACGACTAACATTAACATTCAAAGTTGTGTTTGAGGGAAAATGAGTCATTCTAGTTCACATGAGTGAACAATAATGATGGATATGATGCCAAACTACCAAATTGATTCATCATAAAGCCATAAAATCTTGTTTTAAAACATAATTGTATATTTCTAAAGCATCCAATGCATATAAGGAGTTCTTGCTATAATTTTCAAGATTGTTCGATGACTAAAATTAGGGTTTTCAAAGAAATTGTAAACCAATAAGTGAAATCAATACCTTGCTTCTCAATTGCTTAAAACTTGCTAAATTTCACTTACTCTTTGATTCTATTAGTAGGGTTCTGGGTCTGTATGCATTTCTTTTAAGGTTTGATGTTCAAATTCAAATGACTAGCTTTTCCAATCTTTTTTTTGCATCAAACCCATACCCTAGTTGTGAACTTATTTTATGTTAAAAGGAAGCCCTAGTTTGTATGAAACCTAAAACTATGTCACCCAAAGTCAATCCATCTGCATCAAAAGAACAAGCTTCTAGTTTGAAACCTCTAGTCAGGCCTTTGGTCTAGGATCTAATTGGCCAGTTAAAATCCTCCACCTCTGACAAACCTAAGGGTAAATTGTTATTCCAAGCTACACAAATTATGGAAGGGATTGTTGACAAGAAATGTAATATTAATGATTCCACACTACCATTTATTGGATGGGTACAATTTAGCTATTGGTTTTGCAGTCAAATCTGTGGCCTTCCTGTGGGATACCCCTAGAATTTGGATATGGGGAAGCTAATAGTACCAAATGTCTACATGGATGTTGACCTATTAAAGGAAATGGTTGCAAATTATGACCCATTCATAAGAATCTTAAGAACATATGATGGAATTAAAATGGTGAAGGTCACCAACAAAGAAATTGCTAAGGTTTTCAAATTGACTAAGTGGAGTGAGGATGTGGTCAAGATTAATGAGAAAGAACTCAGGGTAGAATATGAGAGGGTGAGGCATACCTTCAAAATTTTAATATCGCATCACTATATGGCAACTACCAAAGGACAAGGAAAGACTATCTTGGGACCATCAGATAAGGAGCCATACCCTATCAACTAATTTTTCTATTACTTTTAAAGGACATTCTATTCTTTATGTCAAATCATAGGTTATGAACCCACTATAGGCATGCCAATGGCAGAGATGTACATGGTTGCACACATCCAACACCCTACATGTTGCACACTCTATGATTATTGAGGGTGCTTGGCAAAGAAGATTCACGAGGGCTTGGTTAAACTAAAAATAGTGAATATGGGGTTAGGTTCTATTGGTACTCTCTATTCATGTATATGATTTTGTTTAAGGGAGCTACATATTTTGGTAAGGATATGATGTTGGAGAAAAAGGAAGGTGATATGGATCTACTTGTTTAGTGCTAGACTACACTCCTTGATAAGAATTGCAAAAAATCTAGTTATGTGGTGTTCAAAAAAAAAATTTCCTCCAAGCTAAGAAGGATATTGATTATGAACATGACAAGAATTCCTACTACTCTACATAACTTTTTGAGGCCTAAGGATGGAAGGCCAGATTTAAATATTGAGCACAATTGGGGGGATGTAATCCCTTACCCATGTTACACAATCTTGAGGGTGTATGGAACAAGTGCCTCACCTCATATATTTCCAAGGGATGTGCCAAAAACAATTGGTTTTCTAGAAGTAATGTGGAAATTAGGTGATGTAGAGAACAACCATTTGAAGGATCATGGTAAGGGAAATTTTTTCCTTACATATACTTGTTTTTCTAATTTTTTTATGAAGAAAGGAGGATGGAGAAAAATCAATGGTGTGCTCAAAAATTTGGAAATGAAAAGGGTGGGAGAAAGAAACCATGATCCCGAAGGATTCATGGCATGGCTGAAAACAAGAATTAGAAGTTAAAAATTCATCCATAACTTCTACTTCCTAGAAGATATAATAAGAAACATTTTTGACATTCAGATAAAAAATGACAGAAAGATGAAATGGATAGCATTCAATAGATTGGAGAGGGATCTGCAATCTAAAGACCCTCAATTATTGCCTCTTGTAAACATACCATATGAAATGCAAAAAGTGAATTTTGAACAAGTGGTTTGAAAATTGAAGGGTGGAAGATTAATTCAAGATAGGGGGAAGTTTGTTGTAATAGAAGAACAAGGTGAGGGGGAAACCCCTATGATGGAATAAATACCAACCTCTCAACCCGAAAAGGAGGTGATTGTCTTCAAAAGGAGGAAAGATAGGGTGAAGGAGAGGAAACAAGTATTTCCAACCTCTTCCTAGCAAGAGGGAAAAATATTCCCTTCATCGGTACATCAAATTCCACCACCATCTCCTCCTAGGTCAATTTTTCTTGCAATTATTGATATTGATTCACTAGCTAGGTAGTCATCACCACCCAAGAATCCACCTTAGAGTCAAGTGGTCTACTGGATTATGATGAGGACTTAGAAGATGAGTTATTGGTAATTAAGGAAGAGATGCAACAAGGCATGCCTTCTCCCCCTAAGGAGATGGTATCAGAATAGATTGGTCTCATATTAAGCAAGGTGGAACTGTTAGGAATAAATAACACAGATGATGTTAGAGAAGAGTCATGTACAAAGTTCATGGACGATGACTCATTTTTCAAGTCCCTAGATTTCATGGGGTTCTCCTGGAGAGCCAAAAAATATGAGTATGTTAATAAAATTGTAAAGAAGAGGAGCCTTCGCCTAGAATTGGCTAATACAATCATACAAGCTCAAGTAATAAAAGAGATGAGAGAAAGCTTCCAAGAGATAACTGTATAAGAAGGTAGAGAGCTAGTGAGAAAAAGTGACATTATTTTATTGCCAAAATGGGACCTAGCCTCTATGATTTCCTTTGACATAGTAAAGAGGTATGATAGGCCTCTATAATTATGATGAGGAAGCTACAATTTCACTACAAGGATATGCATTTAGTGAGTAGTGGGATACATTAACTATCTAGTCCCTAGCTCCTAACACAAAAAGCTAGAAGTTGCAAATCCATCTGTAGACTATAGAGGGGGCTTGATTATAAAGAGGGTATTTGATACCTCATCTATTGAGACTTCTACCATGTCTATGAATGTTTCTTAGTTCACAAAACCAATGATTGAATTAGTATCAATATAAAAAGAAAAGTTTAGGAAAATGTACAATGATTTGTTGATTCAATATGGAAAGGGCTAGCAACAAATAATGGAGTTGCAGACTGAGATGGAATTATTGAAGGAAAATATGAAAAATCTGTAGCTTTGTTCTACACACACAAGAATATTTTACTTTTCCTTCCTCGCCACAAGCAAAAACACCTCCTTTTCCACCCACAAACATTTCAATGGAAATTGTGCCATATAATATGGGAAATGTTCCCATCTCAGTTGAGGATCCTAACACATTAGAAGCACAACAAGGAGAGGAAATTAGTAAAGAAGAATTTCTTTAGAATTTGAAGGCATATGACTCAAAAAAGTGTAGTTAGCATCATAGAATGATTTTTGTCAGCAATTTTAAAATTGTGACAGTAGTGTTGGAGAATTTGAATAGAGGAGTTGATAAGAGATTAATTGGCATCCATGCTAATTATTCCTCCATGGTTGATGAGATATAAATAGTTTTGATGGAGAAAAAGAAGTGGAAATTCCACTTATGGATAAATTGATCCCAAGACTCCAAGATTTGAGGCTAATAGCTGTGGGATCCAAGCATGATGTGAATAAGCCTAACATCATCCAACCCAAAAGTGTAAATGTAATTTAGGAATTTTAGGGAAAGCTTGAGACTTTGGATGCTAAAATAAGGGAGTTGGTTAAGTATTTTGATGAAATGAATCATGGTTTCCTTCTTGATATATTGAAGGATAATGGTGAAATCAAATCTCTACAGGATTGAAGAAAGCTGGAAAATGAGGTAATTTCAAAGCAAGCATCCCTAATTTGTAAGGGGACTGACATGAGCGGGCTAAAGAAAAACATGGACATGCTTTCTTAACTATGAATTTCCCTAGAGGATTTTGATAAAGAAGAAAATCAAGTTGTCACAAAATATGCTCCATACAGGTTGAAGGTTGACAGTGTTATAACATTCAATTGGCCCACAAAAGAAGAGTTTCAAGCATGGAAGGATAAGTACATTGACGTCTTGGAGGACTGAGCTACCGCTAGGGGATAGTCACTCCAATTTTGGTCTACAACAATGGTGAATAATATTTGGGAGAAAAACAGTACATGGCCTAGAACCAGTACAAATTAGGCCTTTGATAAAGTAAGGATTAAATATTGTTTTCTCCCCAATTTGAAATTGTTGACAAGGATGTAGACATGGATGTAATTTTAATTCCTCTTTCTCTTTATTTACTTTAATCTTTTATTTCATTCAAGCTTGGTGTACATGGACTCAATTTTGAAAGCACACAGATGAAATGCTACAACAATAAAAGGTTCCTTTTGGAAGGTAGGACAAAATATTCATCAAAAAATACAAATGTTTTTTGTCCCATGTGAATATTTCCTTCCATCTAAAATGAAAATATAATTGCATTGGGCAATATATGTTGTAATAGTCCAATGAAAATAGGACATGTGTACATTTTGGCCTGAAGCTTGTTTGCTCCTTCATTTCTATAAGAAGGAATTCAAGGCCAGAAATATGGCTTGGTTATTGATTGATCAAAGAGATAATTTTTATACTGATAATATAGAGAATATTTTAAAGTCTCATTTTAGGCTTTGATTCTGTCAATATGCATAACCAATTCTTGATAACAGTACTAGCAACTTAACAAAAAATGGTGCAAATTCAAAGCCATTTCTCTCCTATTGTACTCAGTCCATGAATTATTAATAGAATGATTAATGGTTGTGTATCATAGAAAAATGGCCCCTTGTCATTTTCATGGCCTTTTAGGTCTTGTTTCATGATGTTTGGTCTATTTTTCTTTGATTTTATATTGTAATGTGTCTTGAACATGCATATTTATGTACTAAAATTGAAATAATGACATCTTGTGAAGGTATTGTGAAGTGTTGTAAAAGGGTATGTGTGGGATCATGATAGGCCAAAAAGTGGCAATATGATGGGTATGTGGCTGTGACTTGTTTTTACCCAAAATTGATGAAACAAAATGGGTTTTAAAGAAGATTCTCAACTTTCCACCAATATAAATTATTCTTTACTTTGAATTTAATAAGTATTTATTCATTTTCTATTTGAATTCGACTAAGGTTTTTGATTAATAGGCTGATTAGAAAGCATCTATAGCTTTCAAGCGGTATCCGTTTTTGAATCCAAAACATGTGTCACATTCTATGCTTCACATACTATAGGATTAAAAAAAAAAAATTGAATTTCATGAAGTTTGACCAACTTAAGGTGGTGGACATACAAGTTTTATAGTTTTAAAATTTATAATAAAAAATTCATAATTAATTATTTACTTGGAAATAAATTACAAAAAATATGCATCACATTGGGACATGGAGTCCTCTACTTATATCTAAAATATCATAAAAAAATATTACTATTTTATTGTGGTTAGGGTGGTCAGACAGACACCTACTTATTTTTTCCCTAAAATTTAAGTACTAGTGCATTGAAATTTCAAATTTTCACCAAATAGTTTATTTTTTCTAAACAAAGCTAGTAGTTTAGAAACTACATTCAATTTGCCTACATATTATATTCTTACATATTTTTGAATAATATAGATAATTTATTCAAATTTTATGTCAAGTTGCCTAACTCTAATTTTACTAAATTTTTGCCATAGGGCCTATTTTTCCATGATGATCCTCCACATACCCAAAACATTTCTACCAAAATTCTGGGCTTCGATTCATTGCAATTCACCTAAAAATCACCTTTTCATCACCAGTAAAGTCCTATTTTTGAAGTATTATATAAAGTCTTGTAACAAGATTTCATGTGCTTTTCTAGAGCACAACTTCACTATTTATCCCTTTCTTATGCTTTGTTGGCCTTTTTTATGGCTTATAAGCTTTAATTAAGTGTATTTTTTTAATGTAGGCACGAACAACAACATTAAATACATGATAATTCGACACCCATTTTCAAGTCCTGATGGGGACCCATTACATGCATGGAGTGGCCGAATGAGTCCCCCTTGGCTCCAAATTCAAAATAATTTAAATTTCCTTTGAGGTTTTTATTCAAAATCACTTGATGTCGGCCTGTGATGAGGTATTAATAGGTTACTAAGGCACAAGAATGTATAAATAAGTGTTTTTACATCCATTCTAACCCCCATTCATCAAGTTCACTCATTCACCTATTCACTCAAACATTCAAGCATCTTACAACATCAAATCAAGCACTAATCAAGCATTGTGGAGCATCCATTGATAAAACTTTAGATTTTCATCAACAAAGGGTTTGGTAAGTTGATAGGGTGGTATGTTGTTATTTTATCATTTCTTTCATTTCATTATTTCATTAAGGGTTTGATTACCAAAGTGGGGTTTGTGAAGGAAAACCCTGGCCTACTAACCCTCAACCATTTTGCCCCTCTTGCATGTGTGTTTGCTGCGGACCTAGGTATGTAGATTTAATAATAATTTAGGTGATTGAAGATTTGGTGGCAAGTCAAATAGGTGCTTCAAGTCAAATCCAATCATATTTCAAGCTTGTGTTATTTAGAGTCACATTTGTTTAACCTAGAGTCACATTTTCAGTTAAGATGCTTTTCTCCAATAAAAACCATCTAATTTAAAAGCCCGCAGCTTGTCATGATGTAACACATCTAAATAGGTAAGTTTCATCTACAGTCTAGAACGATGCATATGCCCTTATCACATAACTTTTACCAGTGCACAGAGTTTGGAAAACCACAACTAATCACTAGAAACATGCAATTGATATCGTGAGTCACATTTTCTAAAAAAAAAATCCCATCTATCTGAAACCTATCAAACAAACTACAACTGTGAAATTATGTGACACATCTATCTAAGGATTAGAAAACCATAATTTAGTGTTACAAACCAAGAATAAATAGTTAAACCAGTATCTATCTTATCCTTTTTCATTGACTCTTGGAAAAAAACCTGAATGTTTGCTCAAAATTTGCACAATTACATCCTTTAGGAATCATTCATTCATAGCGATAGGTACCCTTGTTATGCATCTTACTTTCAGTTTAGAGGTCTTTATTTCCTTTAAAGAGATAATCTTTTATAGATTTTAGGATAGGCACTGTTTCATGCTTTGGATAAACCCTTGATTCAACAAACATTGCCATTGAACCTAGTCATCATATATTTTTTCCTACACATGAATCCTTCTAGCTCATCAGTCAAGTTTGGGAGTTCACCTTATCTTTTAGTCCTATTCCTATGAAGGTTCCTTATCAAAAAAAAATTGAAACTTGGGTTACACTATAGCTGATAGATAACCTCTTTTAGAATCTTCCAAATTGATCACTTAGACCTTTGCATATTTAGACACTGTCATCCTAGAATAGCATCATGTTAGAAATACCTTATTTGCAAAGAAAATACCAAAAAAATAGCTACATACATTCATCCTTTATATTCAAACAATACCAAAAACATATATTAGACTCATAAATCATCCATAGGCTTAGCTTTTGCATCACTTGCACTTTGATCTTACATTACACAGTTGAAACAAGATTGGAAAGGAAATAAAGAGAAAAGATGGTTGATCCTAATGATTTCATCAATCTGTTCTCAAACCCCTTTGCAGGGGCAACTTCATCGAGACCTTACAAGAATTTGTTTGACAAATTTGTTACTAGATACGCACAAGGACATGTGATAGTTGAAGAACTAGATGCTACCACAAAAGACCTTGAGTTTTCTTCCTTTGTAGACGATTATCTAGCAAATGATCCTCAATGACACTTAGCCAAATTGCTAGAAAAAGGTGATAAACTACCTCCTAGTTTTGGAATTCCTACCCTATAAACTGCATCTACTCAGGCAACAAACGCAACTACCACTAGTACTATTGTACCTCAAGTGACTACTACTATACCATATAGAGGACCCACACAGAGTGATTCAACAATACACACAACTCCATTTGGTATGCCTACCTCGACACAGTAGCTAAATTTTACCATAGGGGCATCATCGTCCAATCCCTTCGGTCCTTTTGTTGGGAACAAAAAACCTAGAAGATCAGCTCCTATACCAAGTGTCAATGTCACTAGCACTATTTTGTAGACAACAACTATACCTTGTGTTCATGTCACTAGTACTATACCATAAATTGGAGTTTCACAGACATGAAGCATACCCTCTTTCCAATATGGAAACCGACCCAACACTTTACAAATTTTGAGTCAAAATCTATTTATACAAATTCTGAATCAAAATCCATGTACACAAATTCTGAATCAAAACCCATTCACTAACATTTCAAATCAAAACCCACTTTACATACCCACATTTAACCAAAACCCATCTCATAACATTGGATTCCAAAATGCCTACCTAGATTCAAATAATCTAGCTAACACATCACTAGCTCAAGTTGACATCCTACAGACAAAAATGTACAAACTTCAAGCATAGATGGAGAACATAGTAGTGTCTAACAAGAAAACCTTTACAACAAAGAACTTATGCCTATTTCCCTTCGATAAATCATTGTACATGACACCTTTCCCTCATGGGTATGTCAAACAAAACTTACCCAAATACAATGGAAAGGGAAATCCAATCAAACACATAAGGGAATTTTCCACGATGTGCATAGATGTCGCCTACAACCCCACCTATCTTATGAGACATTTTGAGAAGTCTTGTTGGAATTGCACTATAGTGGTTTTCAGGTCTTAACTATGGCATCAAATCATGGGGCGAATTGGCTAAGAAATTCATTGAAAATTTCTCCTTTAACATCGACCACGAAATAAGCATAGCAACCTTGTGTCATACTACACAAGATGAAGGGGAAACTATTATCACTCTCTTCCAGAGATTGAGAACTATAGCCAGTTGATGTCCTGTCGAGATACCTAAAAAATAGGTCACTATGTTCCAAGAAAACCTCAACCCAAATTCAGAAGTAACTTAAGGTTACATTGTTGCACATCCTTTACAAAGCTTGTGGAAAAGGAAGTCATACTAGAAAAGGATCTCATTGATAAAGGAGAACTTAAGACATAGGAACCCAATAGAAATCCAACTATGCAAAACACCCCCAATGACAGAAACAAGTTTTGGTCTTGGAATAAAAATGTTACCAATGATGGGGTGGTTGATGCTAAAACTTTACAAGCAGGACCAATCATCACACTTCGAGGGAGAAACCCCTCTACTAACACACTCAACGCCGTTAAAAAAACCCTGAACACTACCCAAAACACCCAATGGCCACAACAACAAGATGATTTCCAAAGCGTGAGTTTACTCCCCATGGAGAACCCATCAAGGATTGAGTATTCCAAACCCAACTATTAGACACAATCTTAGCATACAACTTCAGAATTCAAGAAAATGCTGATCAAGGAAATTAAAACCATCTTGGTGGGATGATGAAAAATTCATTTTGATTTCCATTGGACCAAAGGACCTTAGCCTAAAAAAATTTCATCAAGCCCGAAAAAATCATACAAGACTTTGTTGAGAACAAAACAATTCAAGTCAATGGACAAAAACTTACATCTTTGAATAGCGATCACAAGGTCTTCTGGATCCATTACATGATCATGGGAAAGGAGAAAACCCCTGGATAGGGTAACAAGACCAATACTTACGCCAGCTATGCTAGTGTCAAGCATGATTATGGTGGCTACATCATAAATCACCTTTGGGCGCTAATGAGTGAGTCAATACCATTACCATAAATAAGACTCGAGTGTGTTGTTAACACTTGTTGAACAAAGAGCACCATCAAGTTCCCACCATCACAATAGGTACCCATAGACTTCCAAGTCCGGTATAACCTACTTGATCAGTTGGGAAAAACCACTTATAAATCTCCCTTGGAACTATTGCATCTCCTTGAACATCAAATGCATTATGGACAAAGCTTTACAAAGTGTGACTATCCCACAATGATATTGATTCCAATAGGATTAGAGAAATGGTAAGTTGCTTGACCAATAATCATCATCACCACATTCTCTAAAAGCAAGACTATTCAACTAAAAAGATAAATCATAATGACCAGTTACACCTTGAAGTCCTTGTTGACAAAACCAAAGTTAGATGAGTTCTAGTAGATGGAGGAGCAAGGTTAAATCTATGCACTTTAAAATTGATTAAGGCATTAGGTTTCTCGGAAGCATGTAATGACACAACCAAAAGTATTGTCATTAAGGCTTATGACAATAAGGAACGAAAATCAAAGTGGGTGGTAACACTTCCTATTAGAATTGGTCTTGCAGTTGTGGAGACAAAATTCCAAGTCTTGGATCTCACCCTTCCATACAATATATCTATTAGGTAGACCATGGATTCATGCCATGAAGGAAGTTCCTTCCACATACCATCAATGTTTGAAATTCCCTTACAATGGCACTGAAATAACAATAGATGGTGATCCAGATCCATTCCAATATTGTACTAGTCTACAAGAGACACCTTAGTTCCAAGTGCATGTAAACCAAGAAGCCCCATCATCTAATTCATCCCATTATGTTAATCCATCCACTCTCACTAGAACATCCAATTTTCCTTCATTACCTTCCACTCCTAGGGTCGAGATCCAGGATAAGGGTTGTGGAGAATATCATATGAAGACATCTTATTGTGTTAGCCATCTTATTCCTCCTAAATCATATGATTTACCTACAACAAATAGGAGAAAATTAGTGGTCACCATACACATTCCTCCCTCAACGACCTTTACAAAATGGGGAGAATGAAGAAAAGAAGCCATACATGCAGAAGATGTGACCACCTAGTTGTATAGAGAAGACCCTAAAGAACTTCCCTCACACACATTCCTACAGATCAATATGCCAAAGGTTTCACAATCATGCAGAGCAAGGGATATAATGGACATAGTGGTTTAGGCTTACATCAAGATGGGAGAATTGAACCAATTTTTGTTTCTAAGTGGCTAAAACACTTAGGGCTTGGGTTTCAACTGATTCAAATTAGCATTCCTAGTACCACGTCAACTTTACTTAAGGAATTAAATGCTTCAAAAGATATTGAGACATCCGATGAACCCTCTGATCAACCCTATTGTGACTCCCGTGACTCAAATGAATATGAGTGGGATTCCCTATCCTCCACCTTGACCATGGACCTTGATAAGCTATTTGGAGAACTTGAATTGATGTTGAAATCTTCACCAAATCCATTGAACTCTTGTCCACAAAAGAATATGAAAAAGGAGGAATGGTTTAAACATTACCACTAGGAATCTCTTGATCCTACCTCTTAGGAACCTAACTAATGCATTTCAAATAACAAAAACCTTGGCATTAGGCCCACCTCAAAATCCACCTAGATCCAAGCAAAAGAGAAAAGAGAACTTGGTACAAAAATTTTGTGACTATATGAACAAATCAACTTTTACCTTGACCCCCTTGAACTTTGAAAACTCCAATGATGACATTCCCTTAGTCTATCCCCATATCATTGATTGGGACCAACAAGAAACACCCGTCTTAGACACTTTTGAGAATGACA
>VDFB02363230.1:0-22967 GCA_007258455.2 Sequoia sempervirens
ATTGTTAACTATGAAGATAGAATGAAGATAGCCTTCACTACTAATTGGGTAACATTTTCTTACAGAAGGATGCCATTTGGTCTGATAAACATTGGAGCAACCTTTCAGCATGCCATGGACGTAGCGTTCAAAGATTTGATCGGTAAATGCATCATCGTTTACATCAATGACCTAACAGTATTCTCTAAAGATAGACTAAACCATGCTGTAGACATGGCCAAAGTCCTTGAAAGATGTATCTGATACGGTGTCTCTCTGAATCCTAAAAAGTGTGTTCAGGGTTTCTGAAGGGAAAAAATTTGGGACACATAATCTCAGAAAGAGGAATATCAATAGATCCAGACCGAGTTGAGTCTATTATGAAGTTAACTATGCCAGGAAGTAAGAAGGAGATGAGGTCTTTCTTTGGAAAGATCAACTTTGTGAGAAATTTTATCATAGGTTTTGTAGAAATTGTTAAACCTTTGAATGAAATGATGAAGAAAGATGCTAGAATAGAATGGAGTAACAAGGCGAAGGCTGCTTTTTCTCAAGTCAAGCAATCCATTTCGGAAGTGCCAGTCCTCACCAGCCCTAACTACTTGAAGCCATTTTATATTTATTCTTTTGCTTCTGAACACTCGTGTGCAACTGTCCTAACTCAACGCAGAGGTGAAGGGGATGAGAGGCCAATTGCCTTCATGATCTCTCTGTTTAAGAATGCTGAAGTCAAGTATCCACTTCTTGAGAAACAAGCTTTTGAATTGGTTAGAGCTGTCAAGAAGTTCAGGCACTATATCCTCTGAAGTCAAATTTTTGTTGTAGTTCATGATGTTGCTGTGAAGTCTCTACTTATGCAGAGTGAGTTGGGAGAACGAAGGGGGGAATGGATGGCTATTCTACAAGAGTTCGATCTGGAGATTCACCCTATGAAACTTGTCCGAGGTCAAGGCCTGTCTAAATCAATGGTGGATGTTGGTGAGAACATTATTTGTCAGCAATACACAACACAGTCCTTTTCTAATGACCCGTGGTATGCCAATATTATTTACTTTATGCTCAATAATCAGTGCCCAGAGGGAATGAATACAACTCAGAGGAGGGCACTGAGAATGAAAATCTCCCATTATATGCTCAAAGGAGGATTGTTATATAGGAAGAATTTTGAGGGAGTTTACTTATGATGTCTTGATTAGCAAGAGGCTAAGCATGCAATTCCTGAATTTCATGGGAAACATGGCACAGGTCATGGTTCTACGGATTCATTAGCACATAAGATTCTCAGATCTGGTTATTATTGGCCATGTGTGTTCAAGGATTCCCACCAACATGTGAGAACATGTCACATATGTCAAATTTCTGCATCAAGAGAGCCCCACTTGGCCATGCCATTGCAGCCTGTTTATGAGGTAAGACCATTTGCCCAATGGGCACTTGATTTTATTGGGGTAATTAACCCAAATTCTTCTGCAGGACACAAATTCATTTTGACTGCCATGGATTACTGCACAAGATGGACAGAGGCTATACCTTGCAAGAATAGTACAACAAAGGTAGTAATTAAGTTCCTCACCGAATGCATCACAACTAGGTTTGGAGTACCCTTTGCATTGGTATGTGATAATGGCTCTACCTTTTCTTCTATCGAGTTCATTTCATGGGCTTATGATCATAAAATTATTTTAAAGTATTCTTCAAAATATTACCCACAAGGAAATGGAGTTGTAGAATCAACTAATAAGAATCTCCTAGGAGTAATTAAAAAACTATTAGAGAACAATCCTAAGGACTGGCATACCCAGTTAAGATTTTCTTTATGGGCAGATAGGACTAGGATCAAGGCTGCTTTAAAGACTTCACCATTTAAGCTAGTGTATGGCCAAGAGCCTATGTTCCATATTCACTTGCAAATACCTATCCTAAAATTTATGCAAGAATTTTACTCTAGTGATGATAGGATTGAAGTAAGATTAGCTAGCTTGTTGAAACTAGAAGAGCAAAGAGATGTTTCCTTGCAGCAATTCTTTAGACACCACGTTGTTGTCAAATGTTGGTTTGACAAAAGAGCCAAAATCAAGGCTTTCAGGATATCAGACCTTGTGCTGCTATGGGATAAGGCTAACGAAAAGAAAGGCGATCACCAGAAGTTTGATAAGCTCTGGTTGGGTCCCTATCAAATTGTTGAAATCCTAGGAGAAATGATTTATGGCTAAGTGGTTTAACGGGATAACCTGTTCCATTTCCTGTCAATGGACAGTTTCTTAAACATTACTTTGGATCCTGAAAGTTTGATCATTTTTGTTGGGTTGTATATATGTAGATAATTTTGCTCTGCTTGTAAATAGTTTTGTTTTTTTCCTTGTTTTCCTTTTCTTTTTGTTCCTTTGCTTGTGTCTCTTTGTTTTTCCTTGCTGGGACCTTCATTTTATGCAGTTGTAAGGGGGTTGTTATCTAAAGTATACTGATAGGGAGGTTGGAGGAATCAATCACTGATTCCTGCTCTAGGTCTTGCTTCACCACCTTAACCTATAGGACCTTCTTCTTGGTTAGGTTCCCTTGGTTCTCTTTTCCAACCCCACTACCATCACAAATCAACCTACCAAGTCAATCTTGGTGCACTGTCTCCAACTCTTCCATAGCCCTTAATCCACCCTAAAGGCTATTCTACTCCAAACCTTGAACTTAGCTTTGCAAGGGTGTGGAGAGGTTTCTGATAGGTTCTTTCCATCCCATCATGGCTCTGAAGGATCCTCCTAACTCCATCTTGTCATCACTTCCACCAAACCCTCATTTAGGGTTAAAAAGACTACTAGCCTAGGAGCCCCAATTAGGTCTTCTTCTCCGAGAAAACCGGGTTGTTCTCCTAAGTTTCCCAAAGAACATAGAATCTTCCCTTAGGGTTCCTAATCCTTATTCCCATCCCTCAAATAACAAATGTCCTAATTAAAATCGTGTGTGGCTGCTTTACAGAGAGACTTCCACAGTGATACCCTGACTTCTAATGACTCCTAACCCTACCATATTTACAATCATGGAGTCTAGTCACAATTCCCAAGAGGTCATACGTTATGTGCAGTGGGAATGTGACCTAAACCTCCATTTTCTACCAACAAACTTTCAGATCAGCAAATGCAAAGAAACAACTACCTACTATAATGCTTGAAAATAAACTAGAAATCTAAATTTCTACCACACAGGGCTTAACATATCAGTACACTACATCCTACGTACAATACAGTAACAATTTCAATCCATTAAAGCTCTACTTTGAGACAAAACTAGAAATTCACACTAAAACACCACTATCTTTTCTTGAATTAAAAAACTCCAATCAAAGTAAAATTCTTCCAACCTAGCTCTCAGGTCAAAGCACACCCTATATAGGTCAAAAAAAGTAGTTATGCCTCCCCTTGGTTAGACATGTCAGTTATATTGTGGCAAAGTTGCAAAATGCACCATTTGAAAACTTTTGCCAATTTCTAGTAAACTAAGTAAAATGAGTTTCTAAACTCATCCACCCTTCCTCAATTTCTATCCTAGAGATCAAACATATCCCTAAACTATCTCCTCTACTCAATGGTCAACATGACCTTCATGGTAACACATCAAAAACAAAAATTCATCCTAGATTTCCTAATTGCCTAGTGTTTCCTAGGTGCCCCTGCACCATATACTCTAGTTCCTAGGAGAGAAGTTGGTTTAGATATTTTTTGGTTTTCTGATTGGATGATTTTTTCCTAAATTCATTGTTTTATGTCCAGTATCGTAGGAATTTAATAGAAGGGAATCTTGAAATCAAAGGTGCAAAGTAAACAATCTTCATTAACTACAACTGGAATATCCATGATCAATGAAACATCTCCTTTTTGTAAATGAGTACATTTGTCTTTAGAAGCGATGGTGTTGCAAGGTCAGTGAAAAATCTAATTCCCAGGATGTTGTTGTAGAGTCCATTTGGTTTTCAACCCATATGGATCTCCCGGTATGGCATATTAGAAAGGAGAATTGAATGAAATATCTAAGACTCCAAGAGAAGAAAAAAAGAGAACTATCTAAGAAAAGAAAACTCAATATGAATGGGTGATTCTAGTATCTCTACTGAGGCTATGGATGCCCGACTGGAAGTAGAGCAATGTTGTGAGAGAACAAGAGGTATCTTCGTCGAGGCTATGGATGCCTGACTAGAAGTGGAGCAATGCCCAGGATATCATTGCACAATAGCTAAAGGGAATCAACTCATGTAGTTCAAATCTTGCACATTATTGTTCAAAAGATGAGGAAAACTTTGTAAAAGGGTTATGCACCATCAAGCACACACAAAGATTCAGGGGTAGCTAGTGTTGATTTACATTTGAGATTCTATCTCAACCTTGGTAGTTAAAATTGACCTAACTGGAGTTGTGATGCCATAAACCAGGAGTTCTGGGTAGCTGAATCCTTCGATTTCTTGAAAATGGTTAAACCCGCTTTCCCCAAGTCGCCATTTGTTATACCTTGCGCCGCTCCACCCCATTACAAACTTGAACTGAAATAGGTCCACATAATTTCTATTATGTTTCAGCACGGGTTTGTCTTTTTACATTCTGCATTCAGGGCCCGGGTTAAGGAGTAAAATCTAGGCGTGAAGCTTTCTTTTGGGATTTCGAGTTTTTGGATCTTTGTCCCAACTTCGGCCTCCATCCCTCTTTTATTTCTTTGTTTCATTTGGTTTCGATTGGCTATTTAGGTCCCTCTTTTTTATTTTGTTTTCCTTTTTTATGTTTGTGCCTTGGGGTTTCCTTTTCATGCCATACTGGCCTTTTGTTTCCTTTAGCGTTTTTGGATTTTGCTACTAAGCGGATCTGAACCGGGACAAAACTACATTTTAGATTTCTTCAGGATTTTGGTTTTATTTGTTTTGTCACTACATTCTTATGCGCTAATTTCCTTTGTTTTGTGTTTGTTTCCTTTTGTTTTGGTGGAAGTGGAACGTGGACCGAAACCAAACTCTGAAATTTTTTTGAAGTTCTGGTTTCCAGTTCCGTTTTGGTTCCAATTCTGCCGATCTTGTTTGTTTTTTTTCCTTTGTTCTTTGTTTTTTTGGTTGTGGGATGTTTTTTCTTTGTTTTTTTGGTTGTGGGATGTTTTTTCTTCCCTTCCCCTTTTTCTTTTTTGTCCCTTCTGTCATCTCCTTGTGTGTTGTTGGAGGCAAGATCAGAATGAAATCTGAAACTAAAACTTTGAAAAAGTTTCAGTGTCGGATTTGGTTCCGCCCCTGCCCCCGTTGTGTTTCGCTCAGGATCAATTTTTACTCTGACTCCGCCTACGTTCGTTTCCATATGTCCCTTGCATTTGGTCCCTTTTGTAGATGCAGAGCCGGAATGTGGGATGGACTTGGAAGTGATGGTTATTTTCATGTCTGGTTCCCATTCCGACTCCAGTCCTGGTTCCGGTTTCATCTTGGCTCCGCCCCCGCCGGTATTAAAGGTAAGTGTGTTTCTGGTTCGGATTTGGTTCCGCCTCTACCAGAGTTGGGTTTCTTTTTGCTAAGTATATTTGAATGAAGGATATATGAAAGGTGGGATGAATGATGATATCTTCTATGCTTTAGAGGACTAATAAAGGCATTGTTTTGCAAGGTTAAAGCATGTCGAGAACACCTGATGTCGCTTTACAAGAAGATCAACTTGCAAAAAGATCTGTAACGAGAGGAAAGCGTAAAGGATGAAAAGTCGCGAGTCCTAATGACTAATGGGATGTCTGCTCACAAAAGTAGATCAACATTAATGGCAATGCTTCAGAGCATTCAAAGCAGCTCTGTGGGAGTGGTTTTCGAGGTCAAGGATAGAACGCGTGGAGTCTTAATGGCGGACTCGAAGGCTACGAGTTGATGACAATGGTTGTAAAAGATCTGGAAACCATGCCTGAAGGCAAATTTTCACCGAAATAAGCAAAGTATATGCATTTAATGTATCATTGACTTTATTTCAAAAACTCTTCTAGGGCCGACCCTTCTGTAACCGACTTATTTTGTAAACCCTAAAATAGGGGCCAACGCATTTTGGCGCATTTTGTATATATGGAATTTTTTTCCTCTTTGTAAGATATAGAAGAAATATAGGGATAGACAAATAGATACTTAGACACACCGAGAGATATAGATTTTCTAAGTTAGGGTTAGAAGGTAGGAAAACTCGAAAGTAGAAATAGAATAGAAGTTAAGTTTAGTAAAGAGAAGGGATGTATCTTCCAAATTTTCTTAGTATAGATGGAGACAATTCGAAGACATGGATTATTTGTACACTGGTAACTTTGCCAGATTTGTAAATGTTGTTTATTTGTCTCACCAACAGTAGAAGTAGCCATATTTAAATCTACTTCATATTTTTCTCCAGAATGGTATTTATCTTGGGTTAATTATTTGATTTGGAAAGCTTTCAAGGAATGGAATTTTATTTTATGTTTTGTTTAAATAATGATTTGCAATCTACTATTAAAGTTTGCACTTTGAATGAATGAAACTTCATATTAATTACAAGTTAATTTTATTTTGTAGTTTTAGTTTAGGAATTCCTTGGAAGGTAACAAGTCTAATTAAGTTGGATGAATCAACATTTTCTTCAGTTTAAAAGCTTTAATCTATCTTTTTCTATTTCTTTAAAACTGTAGACACGTAAAATATACTGATTGACATTGTGCATCTAATCCTGACTTACTAAAATCGTTTCTTCCTAAATCATCCCTCGGTCTAACCATTTAATCAAACCCCCCTATCTGATTGAATTCGTCAATAATCCTCTCTTGATTAAATAAATCACTTTATCTGAATCAAGTCATTTCTCTTGTTAATTAAATCAATCTATCTTATCTAATTATCCCTATTTAATTAAATAATCCATTTATTTGATTAAATCTCTAAAGCCTATCCATTAAATTAAATAAATTAAAACCTTATTTGATTTAATCTAACACCATCCCTTTTAATTAAATAAATCAAAATCAGTATTTAATTAGCCTCTTATCATATTCCTCTCTTATTTGATTTAAATAAACCCATAGATCTAAGTCAAATAAGTCACATCATCTAATCTCCTTTTAAATTAATTAACCCTTGATTAATTTAACCTTATCTCATGTCACATCCTCTAGATAATGCAAGTTGCACATGAAAATAGATTTAATTCATTTATTAAATCTCTATTTTCTCACAAGACATCTTTTGGGAATTATTCCATATGATTTGAATTCAAAATTCCAAATTCGTATGTATTACATGTCCTTTGCCTTGAGCCAAGTGGCATTTATTGCATTTTCCCTTCCCTCTTACATGTCATTTCAACAAATTTGAATTTCAAATATTGGCATTTATTGGCACAAACCCCAAATCTTGCACATCCATCATCCATTCATGGCTTGACAAGTGGCACCATATCATTGGATGAAGGTTAGTCCCACATTGCTCAAATTTGGACTTTCATCCATCTTGAAATCCTATAAATGAAAGGCTCATATCTTCATTTTATCATCCTAAACATTGCAAAGTTACCATTGCTGAAATAGCAGCCATTTTTCATCCATCATTGAATTCTTAGCTAGGATTTTGTGGGCGGGTTCTCATCTTTCATCAAAAGTGGATCAATATCATCTTCAACACATCAAGATTTCATAATAGGAATTGGGAAAGGGCCAATTTTCACATCAAGTTGGCACCAATTCCCCCATGGGATCAAGTGTTTGCTTCTCTAATTAGGATTAAATCTATTTTTATCTTTTGTATTGTGCTCTTCATCAATTTCTTTCCTATTTTGAGTTTGCAAATGGATTTCATGGGGAATCCTTGTTTTAGCTTGCAATTCCTTGTCTAACTCGTTTATTCATGTTGTTTTGCAAGTACTAGGAAAAGAGTTCGCACAAAAACCACCGGTTAAAAGTAGGTTTAATGTTTGATCTTATAACCATCCAGAAGCTCAACACCATCAGGCCCCTTGAACATTATAGTTACATCAACCATTGAGTGAAATCAGCATAGTCGAGACCCGATTACCAGGACCTTGGGAGTTAGATATCCATGTGTTATCTTTCTCTTTCAGGAGAAACATAATAGTAATATTCTGTTTAATTTTGTTGTGTTGTTTTGACCATCAACACTACCATGGTCTTCCCAAAAAAACACGGCATACATCCATAGGCATGATATCACACAAAACTTCATCATGATAATTTCCTATCTTCAATTTCACCAAACATTGTTCACTTACCAGTATCTTATGCTCATCTTGAATCCATTCTATTTGATACTTCAGGTGTTTCAATTTGTTCACCATTTCTTTAGAAACCAGGTTCTCTGAGCTTCCACTATCAATAATCACCCTACAACATTTACCAACTACCTTGCATCTGGTTCAGAACAAATTCTTTCTCTGCAATGGTTCTTGCTCCATCTCACTTTGACACAATACTCTTCTGTTCACCAACACTTCTCCATATTTTGGTTTATTAGATGATCTAGCATAATCCTCCTCAACAAAGGTTGTTCTTTTGTTGTTCTTCTACTATTCTTTATCTTTGTGCTTGTCTCTCCCTGATTACATTCAAATACTCTATGTCCTTCTCCACCACACTTAAAATAAGTTCCCTTGAATACTCTTTTCTCCTATCCTATATCATCTTTTCTATAACCCTCATTCTGGTAACCACCATATCCTCCTCTCTAGTAATAATTTCCATCATCTCTACAATACAAATTATCATTCTTACTGGCTTCCTTATCTTTATTTTGATCTGCAAAAGATCCTCTTCCTCCTCTATAAAAGTTCTTCCTCTCTGAAATCTCCCACCTCTTCCTCTTTGTCTCTGCTCCTGTCTTTTATTCAACTTCTCTTTTGCTTTTATAGCACATTGATATGCCTCTTCCACACTTTGCAACTTGATCAAACTGATCTCATCCTATATAGATGGCCTCAAGCCATTCACATATCTAGCTACTTGCTCAATCTCATCCTCTGAATGTATGGATCTGATATCCAACTTATAGAACTCCTCGATATACTTTGTCGCACTTGAGTCCTTCTACTTCAGATTTTGCAACTTCCAGAACAAACTGATCTGATAATCTATAGGCATAAACTTCATCTTTAACTTATTCACCATATGATCCCATGATCTTATCTTTTCCTTTCCTCTTTTTTTCCCATCTTTTTGAAAAAGTTCCCACCAAATGGATGCATGTCCTTTCAACTTTGTACAAGAAAATTTCACCTTCTTATCTTCGGTGGTACCTTCAAAATAAAAATACTTCTCCATCTTCATTATCCAATCAAGCAATTCATCTGAATCCAACTTACCTCTATAATTCATTGGATTGAAATGTGGTTTCGTATTTGATCTAGTTAGGGCTCTTATGAACCTCTCTTATCCCTAGTCCAGGCCAGGTTGATCTTCTCTTTCCCTTTCTCCCTGTTCTTCTACCTCTTCATCACTCACATCAACTATTTGACCTCTCCTCTGGGCCATTTCGACTTCTTCTAATCTAGCAACAATTCCTCTCAACATCTCCATCATAGTTGGGTCTGCATTTCCACGCGCTCCATTTCCTCTACCATTTATTCTTCCCGCCATCTTTACACAAGTCCTCTGTTGGTATGTGGCGACTGATCATGCTATACTATATAGCCCATGGTATACTATACACTCTGGCCCCCTGTCCTTGCCGGGGTCCGGGGCCGGGTTGGGCCCCGGGCGGGGGTTCGGGGGCGGTAGCCCCCAAGAAAAATTTTCTTCCTACTTTTTCGCATGATCAAAAAGGAAAAAAAATCAATGGAAAAAGAAAAATCGATTTTGTAGAACCCTAAGAATGCAGGAAGCTTCGGCTTGCATTTGGGGTTGGATAGGTATTTGATATGATGAAAAATCTGATTAATGAGGTGAAACGGGTTTCTTGGATAATAAAAGTGGATGGGCGTGGTTTGGTGGATGTAGTTAGGTGAACCGTTAAATTCTCTATGTTATGATTTATTACGTGTATGTTTTAGTTTCTCTGTTTATTATATAAAATCTACATTTAATTGTTAGATCTGCCATCTCTAACCCTAACAAGTGAGTATTAAATGAGTTGTGTGTTCGATTATGATCTATAGGGAAAAGTCTCGCAATTTGAGTCAGAAGTCTCCACGCGGTTGAGTGGAGCAATGGTAGACGAGGGTAAGAAGGTTGAGAATTTTAACGGGAAGAACTATCAGTTATGGAAGATGCAGATGGAGGACTATCTCTATCAAAAGTATTTATGGCGGCCATTGGAAGGAAAAACCAAGAAACCTGCAGCAATGTCAGATGAGGACTGGGAGATCTTGGATAGAAAGGTTCTTGGCGTGTTATATAAACGTGATGCATTTGTATTTATAACAACAAAGACAACTCAAGAGTTGATGGAAACCTTGACAAAGTTATATGAAAATCCTTTCACTTCAAATAAGGTATTTCTTATGAAGCGTTTATTTAATATAAAAATGGTAGAAGGTGGGTCAGTTACTGATCATTTGAATGAGTTTAATACGGTCACTAGTCAATTAACTTCTGTAAAAGTAAACTTTGATGAAGAAGTTAGGGCTCTTTTGATTCTGTGTTCTTTGCAGAAAATTTGGAATAAGCGTGTCAGCTAATGTAGTCTGTTTAGTTGAATACATTGAGGTTTGGTGATGTTGTTAGTGTTATTTTGAGTGAGGAAATTTGTAGGAAAAGATCAAGTGGAACATCCACATCAGACAGTGCTTTGAAAGCAAAATGTAGGGGCAAAACAAAGGAGAGAGGAAACAATTTTGGAAATCGTGGGAAGTCACGAGGAAAATCAAAGGACAAAGGTCCCAATCTAGAGACAAGAGGGATTACTTTGTCTTTGTAGGTGGTAAGGTCATTTGAAAAGATTCTTTGGTCTCAAAAATAGAATGGAGACAAAAGAGAAGGAAGCAAAGGCAAATGTGGTAAGTAATAAATCTGATGAGGATGCTTTGATTCTTTCCCTTAATAATGTTGATGATTCTTAGGTGTTAGATTCAGGGGCTTCATTTCATGCTACGCCCCATAGAAGTTATTTTCTTGATTATGTCCAAGGGATTTTAGGCTGGTTTATTTAGGAGATAACGAACCCTGTCAGATTGTTGGAAAGGGAAGAATCAAGATTAAGTTGCAGAATGGGAATCATTGGCTACTACGTGAGGTAAGGCATGTTCCAAAGTTAAGCAGAAATTTAATTTCAGCGGGGCAACTAGATGATGAAGGTTGTGTTGTTACATTTAGTGATAAAAATTGGAAGGTCACAAAGGGTGCCTTAGTAGTAGCAAAAGGTGTGAAAGTAGGCACCTTATATCTTTGTATAGGTCATACTGTTCCTTCTACTTTAATTATTCTGAAAAAGGAATATTCGAGGCAGTTGTTGCGGTTAAGCGAGGTAGAAGATCATCTGATTGTTATGTATGGACTCTGAATCAACCTTTGTGGCATAATGAGCTTGGGCATATGAGTGCAAAAGGTATGAAAGTACTTCATTCAAATAATGTTTGCTAGGTCTAAAATGTGTTAATATGGATTTACGTGAGAGTTGTGTGTATGGAAGGAAATAAAAGAGAGTTAGTTTTCTCAAGGATGGGAAGCAAAAGAAAGATGAAAGTGGGCTTGTGCATCACAGATGTATGGGGACGGCCTACAGTATCTTCTCGTTGGCTCTACGTATTATGTTACATTCATTGATGATGCAACTAGAAAGGTATGGATTTATTTCCTTAGAAATATGATGTATTTGAAACTTTCAAAAATGGAGAAGCTTGGTTGAGAATGAGGCCGGAGTAAAAAGATAAAATGTCTGGTCCGATAATGAGTGGTGATATTATGAAAGTAAAGAGTTTGAAGATTATTGTTCCTCTAATGAGTATTGGTAAATGAAAATGGTTCCAAAAGGACTCCATACCAGGAAAATGGAGTGGGTAGCATGAATAGGACAATAATGGGCGTGCTGGGACTATGAGATTGCATGGGCTTTAAAAATGTGGGCATAGACTATAAGCAACATTTGTTTATTTAATCAACGAGAGGTCCTTCTAATCCTCACAGGTTGTGGTATTCGAGAGGAAGCATGGAGAAAGGTAAGAAGGTGAGTTATTATTTTCTAAAACCGGTTGTGAAGCATTTGCACATGAAGATTCTAAAAATAGAACCAAGCTTGATGCAAAATCAAAGAAATGTGTATTTGTTGGATATGGCATTGATGAATTTGGTTATAGGCTTTGGGATTTTGGAAATCAAAAAATTGTGAGAAGCAGGGATGTCATATTTAATGAAAAAGTGTTGTACAAAGATCTGTTGATGCAGCATGAGAAGAAAAAAAACAATTATGTAGTGTTGGATGATATTCCCAACAATGATGTTTCAGTGGTTCCTCATGTTGGGCAACAATAGCAGCAACAAATACCACAAACTCTGTTGAGCGATCTTCAAGGTTAAGTAGACCTCGAGAAAGATTCTCCCTCTTTGTATACTATTACATTGGCGATGCTGGTGAACTGGAATAATATTATGATGAAAACTATCTGAGTGGATGCAAGGTTCAGTGGGAGCATGGAATGAAAGAAATGGACTCCTTGCTGGAAAATCAAACTTGGGATTTATCTGTGAGGTTACTTGAGTGAAAGGCTTTACCAAACAAATGGATTCTGGTGAAGGAGGATGGAGGTAGAAAAGATTTAAGAAAATGACTTCTATTAGTATTGTTTTAAGTATTGTGGAAATTTCTTGAAGATTTGCATTTAGAAACGGCTTGATGTTAAAAGCGGCCTTTCTCATGGTGATTTGGAAGAGGAAATATATATGGAACAGCCACAAGGATTTGAGGTCAAAGGTAAGGAAAAACTAGTGTGCAAATTGAATAAAGTTTATATGGCTTGAAGCAAGCACCTCGGCAATGGTATTTGAAATTTGACAGTTTTATGGCTGAGCAAGGCTACAACAGGTGTAATTCTGACCATTGTGTTTATTTTAAGAGGTTGGATAATGATAGCTACATTATTTTGTGTTTATATGTTGATGATATGCTTGTAGCTAGGTCTAACATGGACCACATAAGAGAGTTGAAACAACAGTTAGCAAAGTCTTTTGCTATGAAGGATTTGGGGGCAGCAAAACAAATCCTTGGTATGAAAATTTGTAGAGATAGGAAAAATAGAAAATTGTTTTTATCTCAGGCTAATTATGTTGAAAAGGTGTTGCAGAGATTTCATATGGAGAATGCAAAAGCTGTTAGCACACCTTTGCCTATTCATGTCAAATTGACTAAGGATATGTGTCCAAAGACACAAGAGGACGAAGAAAAAATGTCCAAGGTACCATATGCTTCAGCTGTAGGTAGTTTGATGTATGCCATGGTATGCACAAGATCGGATATTGCACATGCTGTAGGAGTTGTTAGTAGGTATTTGAGTCATCCCGGAGTTGAGCATTGGAATGCGGTAAAATGGATTCTCAGGTATTTGAGAGGTACATCCAATAATTGTTTATGTTTTGGGGGCTCTAATACTAATTTAAAAGGCTATGTTGACTCAAATTTAGCAGGGGATATAGATACCAGGCAGAGTACCACAGGTTATGTATTTACAGTTGGTGGGACAGCAGTGAGTTAGATTTCTCGATTGCAGAAGGTGGTTGCTTTATCCACCACAGAGGTAGAGTATGTTTCTGCAATAGAGGCGGCAAAGGAGATGATATGGCTGAAACTTTTCATGGATGAGTTGGGCAAACAACAGGCTGGAAATTACTTGTTTATAGACAACCAAAGTGCTATACATCTTGCAAAGAATTATGCTCTGCATTCTAAAACAAAACACATCCAGTTGAGATATCATTGCATTCGGTCAGTGTTGGAGGATGGACAGGTTAAGTTGGACAAGATACATACAGATGTCAATCCAGCGGATATGTTTACGAAGGTAGTGACAAGGGAGAAGTTGAGCTCCTCTTTAGCTTTGGTTGGTCTTCAAGGTTGAATTCAAGTATAACATAGCAGCAAGGTCCAAGGTACTTATTTTCAGTGGGAGCTGTAATTGCAGCAATGTCGTCCAGGATCAGTCTCCAAGTGGGAGATTGTGGTGGTGTGGAGCCTGATCAGTCTCCAAGTGGGAGATTGTTGGTATGTGGCGACTGATCATGCTATATTGTATAGCCCATGGTATACTGTACACCCCAGCCCCCTGTCCTTGCTGGGGTCTGAGGCTAGGCTGGGCCTCGGGTGGGGGTTCGGGGGTGGCAGCCCTCGAGAAAAATTTTCTTCCTACTTTTTCACATGATCACCAAAAAAGGGAAAAATCAATGGAAAAAGAAAAATCTGATTTTGTAGAACCCTAAAATCTGGAAGCTTCTAAGCTTGGTAAAAAGGGGGTTCAGATGGGTATTTCAGTATGATGAAAAATGCGATTATTCGCAAGATTGTAATAGGGTTTTTACTGGATAATAAAAGTATTGGATGGTTGGGGTTTGGTGGATGTAGCCCAGATTGGGTGAACCACGTTAAATTCTCTGTGTTATGATTTATTTTGTGTATGTTTTAGTTTCTCTATTTATTATATAAAATCTACATTTAATTGTTAGATCTGCCATCTCTAACCCTAACATCCTCTGCAGCTGCAGGTCGGATCCTCAACCCGCCACCCCACAACAAATATTCAATAGGACTCCACAAACTCTGGTGATCTCTCACATAACAAATCTCACTCTAATACAAATCTGGTGTAGCCACGATAAGAGGGTCCTCAAAGAGATCAATTTGGACCGTGCAACAAGAGTTTCACAACAGAAAAAGCATAGAATATGGAGGAAAATGTAGTTTCAAACGCAGGTTCAAACATTCTTATTATCAAAAATTTCAATTACAATCGGCTTGCAACATCTAGGCTTACAAATTTGGCTCACAGGTCTGATACAACATGCTCAAAATACAATATTCCTATATGATCCTTAACTCAAGCAAAAATCTTACACATTGAATCCAATACTTATTCCTAGCTTATCACTTACTGTCCTAATGATCATTACAATGCTTTATATCATATCCTTAGATCTAAAATCTTCCACATCGACCAAAGATCATTATAATCCCTAATGAAGGAAATGTAATGTGTGCATGAAAAAGGTTGGCCTCAAATTTAATTTTCTCCTCGGTAGGTGCATAGAATGAAGTGTGTACCAATAATTAAAGGTCGGGGACACTCCACGAAACAATTTGAAACAAATTGCAAGGATCTACAAGTTACAGGAAAGATCCACAAGAGATAAAACTAGTCGTTAGGTTTGAAACTATTCCGGTGTCGATTCAAGAAATTGCCACTTAATTCAGAAGTGATAACTTTTCAGAAAAAAGATCCAATTGATCTGAAATATTGGAATAAGGAAAATGAACATGTTCACAATGAAAACCTATTTTTTATTTACATTAGCTTCTATTTCAATGCATTTATCTTGTTTACGCTCTATGATTTTACCCCTCACACACCCGTGTACCCTAAGAATGTCTTGAATTATAGAGCATTATTTGGAGGGGTAGGTTGAGGATTAAAGCCAATTTCATCAGGTCTACCATCAACCCTTCCTTGCATATGATGTGGTTGAGAAGTGTCACATACAATATTGTGAATGTGAATTTCTTCAGGTTCAATGAAATCTACATGCTTCTACACTAATTTAGCATCATTCAAAGGACCTGGACATGTTCCTTCATGAGGCCATAAATCATCTAGTCATCTAAGCAAATTTCAAAAAAATCATGAATAAAATCCTTTAAAGTATTGATAATTATTTGACTAAATACCACCAGAGCATTCTTCAATCCAAATGGAATGATTGCATACATGTAGGATCCCCATTTGGTAGCAAATTTTGTTTAGGCTTGATCTTCCTCCCTAATATTTACTTGGTGGTATCCAAGGAAACCATCGATAAATGTGTAAATCTCCCTTCCGGCTACTAACTCTAGTATTTCCTTTGTAAAAGGTGTGGAAAATGGGTCTTGAAAGTCAACACACACCCTTATTTCTCTAGTCTTTTTATTTTATACTACCATTGGGATTATCCATTTTGTATCCTCCACTGGTTTGATTACCCTAGCAACTAACATCTTATCTATTTCAATTTTCACCTTCTTCTTCATGTTAGGGTTTAATCTATATGGTCTCTTTTGGACCGATTTAACACCTTCTTTGAGTTGGACTTTCATAAATCCAACTTCCTCCTTGATTCCTTTCATTTTGATAAAGTTCTGGGGAAATAGATCTTGGAATCCTATTAGTGCTTCTATCATTTGTGCAACTACTTTCTCATCCCAATAATCACCTATCTGGGCCAATTTAGGATCCCCTTTTGCTTCAATGTTTGTTTCTTTTAGTTTTAGGGGTTCATTATAGTATTTCTATTTTGGGGTCATGGATTATTCTATCTCCCTCTCCCCTTGACCTATTTCTATATCTGGTGTTTATTCTTCCTCATCATCTTGTACTGCACATCAATGCCTTTCTAATCCGATTACTTCCCATTTCATCTAGTTAGTGTATTTCTATAATCCTTCCTCTGTAAATGGTGTGAAATGGGGTTGTAGTACTGCTATCTCACTTGCTTCTACCAGACTAAAGATAATTTCCTTCATTTTAGTTAGTGTGGTTTGGATTTAAGGGTTTCACTATAAAAACAAAAAGTTATAGATGAAATCCATAGTCATTTTTTTCCATGTTCTAGTCTCATCCCATCTTTCTTGATCAATGTACCATGTTCTTACTAGTGGAATTAATGTCTAGTAGACTAGTTGTATATATAATATGCTATCATATTCATAGTTTCCCTCCCAGTGATGTATATATATCTAGGTAATGTTGAGGCAAGATATCCCATTCATAAGGAGGTATATCCTCATAATCTCCTATATTTTGTATAAATTTATCCTTGATCAATATTTTGAATGTCTCCCATTTGAAAATGGTTTATTTTTGTGTTAAACCAACACACAGTAGTGCAAATAAGAGTATCTGATAAAGCTTCTAGCCTCTATGCTTCAATGGGGAAGGTCTCCTCTATTTGGGCTATATAGGGTAGTAGCTCTCCTACTCCAAAGTGTTTGGGTAGCATATTTTGAGAATTCCTTTTTGTAATATGACAAATATGTTGAGGATTCTCATCCTCATCATCTCTTTCATTTTCCCCGATACCGCACATGTCCTTCACTACACTACCTTCTATCGCCAGTGATTTCCTTATCATGAATAATCTTTGAGAACCAAAGATCCTCTAGGATTATACTTCTTGATTGTCCTACATCCATGCCTCTAGTACCATCTCACTATCAGTACTCATTTCAGTATCATTTGCCTCAACTTCTCCCTCTGATTTGGGCTCTTCTAGATTTTTAGTTGTTAGAATGGTTATGGTGTATATAATCTTGTTACTATCCACATAATCTTCTACATTGACCTCTTCTATATAGGATCCTTCTTTCTTCTTACCTAGGGGTATGTGGACCACTCCTTTGTCATCCAAAAAGGAGATTTACTCCTTAAGGGAATCTACATACCATCTCAGTCCTAATAATGTATCAAGTGAATCAAAATTTTCCTTCATTGTAATTACCTCGAAGTTCACAAACTATCTTAATCCTCTTACACTAACTTCTACATCTCTCCATGTCCCCAGTGTCTTCATGTCGATACCGTCTGTTAAGTTGATGTTATAGGGAGTTGGTTCTAGTATTGGTTTTCCCAAGTACTCCTAGATTCTTTTAGGAATTAGGTTAACATCTGATCCCAAATCGACCATTACCTTAGGAATATCCTTATGGTGGATCTAGAGTTCAATCATTATTGCTTTTGTTCTCTAATGTTTTCCTACTGTTCTAACTTGTGGTATGTTCTTATTGTTCCAATATTTGTTGAATTGCTTTAGATTTTTGAGTAGGTCATGTTGTTTGACTAATTTTGGAAACTTTTTAAGATATTTTAGTTATTGTTCCATAAAATAGCCATTTTTTTCCTTCTCTCTTTCTTGCTCTTGTTTAAGAATTCTTCTAGTTTGTTCGACTATTTGATCATGTTGTGCCTTTGTGGGAAAAAATGTCCCTTCCTCTTTAGAGGCTACCTCTTCTCCTATAGTTGTCATATTTTCTCTCTAGGTATGTGTGCCCTATCGGGTTACCACTGCTACATTTCCTTTTTTATTAGGATTAGATTTTGTGAAGTATTATTATCTAGTGATATCCTCTTCCATGGTGTACCCTTCATCCTTTCCTAATTTTTTGCATCACCTAGTCCCTTCCTCAAGGTTCTTGGATGTTTTATAGAGGATCCTAGCCCCTCTGGCAGTATTTGAGTCTTGTTGTTTTTCATTTTGGCCTTTTTATTATGCATTTTTGTAATGTTGGCACACTTTCTCGTAGTTAAATGTATCATGGTCTTCTTCACTGTAAAATCCACATTTCTTTCTCTTTTCCCCTAGCATTTCATAGTGAAATTTCTTGGCTTGTCATAATTAAAGCAAGTTGCATCAACTCTTCTTCCTCTTCCTCGTCTGTGGCCTCTTCCTCCTCGGTAGGGGTCTTTTTCATTGTATGTTCCTCAGCTTTGTTGGGATTAAGGTGTCACAACCTTTGAGTCCTAACATTAATGATGAGATAAATATTTATGCAAATATTGATATATCCTAAGTTACCAACTCTAATAGTTTGCATAGCACTTTGTGAGATCCATCAGGGAGTGTTATATCCTACATGCAAGGTGCAGAGCTCAACGGGGTGCCACTTGTCATCTAGCTGCTTATTGGAAGCATTATTAATTATGCATACTTCATGGAGGTGTGCCATAGTGCCACTTATCAGTTGGGTGTTCATTTGGAGAGAGGAGTTTGTAAAAACTTCTCAGAGTTGCACAGTGGTGACATGTGTCAAGGCATGTTGAGTTAACTATGGCATATTTCTACCTTTTAGGAATTTGGAGACTACTTTGAAAATTCAAGGTTGTAAGTTGCTATTTTCAATTAGATTTGTGCAAGGATGAAGTTTCTATTCCTAGTTGAGTTAAACTTGGAATGTAGATGCCCAAATTTTTGGCAAGTTCTTTTTTTCATGTGCATGTTGCATTCTTTTGCATGTAGTATCTTTCTTGTTGCATGTTCATCCATGGGAATGGGTTCAAGGAAACTTCTATCCTGAGCACTATAGACTCTATATATAGAGGAGTTATGGGAGAAGATTTATTTGTAACGATTATGTTGTTGGATATTCTCTAGAAGAGCAAGATGTAATCTTCAATGTAAATTGGAGATGCAATCTCCATGATAAGGTTGAGAGCTTGCAATTGTATTGTAACTAGTTTTTTTTTCTACTAATAAAATGGCTCTATGCTTTGGAGTGTGGGGTTTTAACCTGAAAGGGTTTTCCCCATGTACATCTATGTTATGTTCTTTTTTCTATTATTTTATTCTTTAAATGTTAATTTTACATGTCATAATTTTGTTGAAATGTTAAGGGATTTGAATAGCTATACTTCTTTCCTCTAAGGATTAATGGGTGAAATCAAAACTATGTTCATTTCCGCTATAAGACATACTTGTATGTGCATACATGTTCTCGGATGCCATTCTAGGATCGAAATTTCCCTTTAATTTGGTATCAAAACTCAATTCCAGATTTGCATGTGCTTTCATGTGCATGTATGCAAGTTGCATGTACTTGCATGTGTATTTCATGTACTCACATGGGCTTGCATGTGCCCACATGGTGATGCATGTGGTGTTCGGTTTTCTAGGTATTTATTTTGGTGATTCCTTAGCCTTGGAGGATTGATGGAATCTAAGTTGGAGGAATGGACTAAAATTAATCCTTGTTTGAGTGAAAGCTCTATAGTTGATCTTTTTTTCAGGAGACAACAGGAAATGTGAAGGATAGAGAAGATGGAGTTCGGAGTTAATCATGAAAATGATCTAGAATTCTTGGTTAGATAGTTGAATAACCCTGGGGCATGGGGTGTGGTTACACTTCATGGTTGTTTGAGAAAAGTATTCAAATTGGGTGTCTGAGATGGATCCCCTAGTGATGCAGAGATACTTTTGTTGTTGTGATCGTGGTGTCTTTTGCTTCTTCCTAGTCCTTTCTTTAGATCCTTGTATTGGAAGGCACTATTTTATAATCTTCAAATGTATGTAGGATATGGAGTTGATCTTTGGATTATTTGGAAGCTTCTAGAATATCCTAACTCTCTCTTGGATGCATGTGTTATAAATCAAGGTATAATTTGCATCAATATAAACTTAAATAAGTGGTTGAAAATCTGAAAATATATGTCCAAGATAACCATAACAAGATTAATTGATTGACAATTGCAACAATAAAATAAAAATCTACAATACCACAAGTCAGCAACACAAGTGACACAAGATATATGTGGAGAAATCCTTGCGGGAAAAAACTCCACACCCAAAGAGATCCAATGTTTGTATTAATCTTTAAGGAAGTGCATCAATACAAAAGTCCTCTCTCCAATCTAGTAGCACTTCGTCATCCTAACAACCCACAAAGAACTCATACAAAACCACCACCCCAAGCCTCCAATATATAGAAGTTTGTGGGAGAGAATATCACAAATGGTATCCCAAAAAAACAAGAAAAACCACCTAGAAAAACCCACGCCCCATTTAGTGGACAACCCATAAATATGGAATAAAATATTTAATAATCACATGCCTTCACATGGGTGCCTAACCCACAACCAATCAAAATGAGTCAAACCTGAGTGCTCCATAAGTCTCTGATGACTCCAACGGATACATTCAAGATCATGTACCACCATACAAAACTTGGGCGACCAACCATGCAAGAGCATGCAAAACATGCAAATAACATGCAAGGACATGCACACTCAAGTGGTCCCAACCTAGAAAATTGGAAGCCTAAGAATAATATTCTCCCAAGATGCCTTGTAACCACTACTGTGAAGGGTCCACCTCTTTGAATGCAATTACAGTTTTTCATAGGAAAATAATTAATAAATATTTTGTTCCTCATGTCCTCAAGAACACTTTCCAAAGAATGTGGAGACACATAAATAAACTTAGGATAGTTTTTTTAATGTCACCTATCCTAACATTCTCCCACTTGAAATTATACATTGGAATTACATCCATGAGATACAAATAAAACATATAATCAAGTACAGTGATCAAGGCCCGTGGCCTTTCTACACCAAGAGAACTTATTTGTGGTCATTGGCTTCATTAGAGAATCTACAAAATTATTCAAATTTTCAATCTTCTCAATCAAAACCTTACCATTTTCTACCATTTCTTGTACAAAGTGATGCTAAACATCAACATGTTTAGTACGAGCATGATACATAGGATTTTTAGCTAAACATATGGCACTCTGACTATCACATCCAATCCTCACTGTCTTGCAATCAAAACCAATGTCATTACCAAGTCTTTGTAACCAAACTGCCTCCTTAGAAGCATGTGTAGATACCATATACTCTGCTTCGGTGGTGGATAATGCAACTGTAGGCTCCCTCCTACTCATCCAACTCACTACCCCTCCAAAAAAAGTAAAAACAAAGTCACTAGTTGACCTTCGACTATCCAAGTCACCTGTCCAATCTACATCAACAAAACCCTGTATGTCCAATGACTTATCCACATAATTAGTACCATGATAAACCAAATAGTAATTAAAAGTATCACACAAATATCTAAACACCCTCTTAACAAAATTATAATGCTCTCTACCAATGTTATACATCAACTTGCTCAAAACTCCCACTGCTTGGGCTATATCTTGTCTAGTGCAAACCATTGCATACATTAAACTACCAATGACACTAGAATAAGGAAAATTAGACATCTCTTCAACATCATCATCAGAATTAGGACACATATCTAAACTCAACTTAGTACCAATTGGAAATGGAATATTTACTGGTTTACAGTCATGCATATTAAACTAAGTTGTAAAATAGTATCAACATACTTACTCTAACTTAACCAAAGATTTTTGTGAGCCCAATCCCTAATGATCTCCATCCTAAGAATATATTTTGTACCCCAAAAATCCTTCATATCAAATGTGTCATAAAATAGAGTCTTAAGCTCCTTAATCATCACCTCATTGTTACCCATAAACAAAATGTCATCAACATACAAGACAATGATTAGAATCTAATCGTCAATAACATTAAAGTAAACATAATGATCCTTCTCACTTCTAACAAAAATCAACTTCAATGCAAACGCATAAAACTTTGGTATCACATCCTGGGTGACTGTTTTATACCATGTAGAGATCTCTTTAACCTACTAACTAAGTGCTTTTTTCCTTTCACAACAAAATCGTCGGGCTATCACATATAAATTTCTTCCTCAAGATCTCCATGCAAGAAAGTAGTTTTAACATCCATTTGATCTATTTCAAAATCATAATCAATAGCAATAGATAATAAGAATATAACAGAAGTTAACTTAGTAACAAGAGAGAAAATTTCACCAAAATAAACTCTTTCTCTCTGGGAGTAGCCCTTAGCCACTAATCTAGCCTTGTACCACTCTAACCAACCATCCACTCCAAATTTCTTTTTAAACACCCATTTGCAACCAATGGGCTTCCTTCCTTTGGAAAGACTCATAAAATCATAGTTATCACAACTAACTAGAGCCATCATCTCCTCTTACATGGCCTACATCCAAGACTCACTTTCTTTTGAAGAAAGAGTCTCCTTGTAGGATCTAGGTTCATCATCGATATTCAACAAAGAAAATACACAACAGAAATTATGTGGGCTATTCCTTTCAACTATATTTCGTTGCCTTGTGGATCTTCTCAAGGTAGGAGTAAGGGGCTCTTGCTACTCTTCTTCTTCTTCATTCTCATCTTGCACATCATATGAACTTTCTAAACTCTTTGAAAACTCTTCTTCTTCTATCTCCATCCTAAAATTCATTTGATTGTTCTT